>PVIR01012833.1:32119-43876 GCA_004026965.1 Petromus typicus | reverse complement strand
CTGGGTGTGGGTCTCCACACCCAGTATTGTTATGTGGTTACCGGGGAATCGAACCCGGGTCCTTGCGCTTGCGAGACAGGCGCCAGAACCATTGAGCTAACTCCCCGGCCCTGGTAGCCAGTTTTTAGTGTACCCTCCTAGAAATATCCTATGTGCCTCAGTTGCTTCCTCTAAACAAAGAGAATATTACCAAATCATGAGGTTAATATGAGGCTTGGGTGAGTTGAGCTTTTTCATAAAGCAGAAGCCTTCCTACTTTTTTTTTTTTTTGCTAGGGTTGGGTTGGTGGTACTGGGGTCTGAACCCAGGCCTTCATACTAGACTACATTCCAGCCCTGTTTTAATCTGAGATCAGGCCTAACTTGCTACATTGCTGATGGAGGGATAGTAATTGTGACCCTCCTGCCTCAGCCTCAGAGTGCTAGGAGCACAGGTATGTGCCACCACACCAGCCTCAGGCTCACCACTTACCACACAGTATTTTGTACCCAGTCACTAATGATGTTTCCAGGGCACAGCTTCTTTAACTGGTCCCCAGCAGTTGAGTCTGGCTGGTTGTTTATGGTCTCTGGAACCCAGGGCACAGGCAGGGAACAAGGGGACTGGAAACTGACATCATAGATGTGAGTAGGGTGCTATGGTCCTCAGCTAGATGTTTCCTAATTGCCCCAGAGTGATTTTCACAGGTCTCCCAGCCTTTGTTGAGTCTTCTTCCCATTCCTACCCTACAAATAATCCATATTCAATGCAGTGTACTTAGATATGCAATTTTTCAAGGAGAAGGGAAGTTCCCATATGCCAGAACAAAACAGCCAATAACCAGCATCATGATTTTAAATACAGGACCTCTAGATTTTAAAGAATTCTCTTTCGCTCTATAGGTTACAAATATAGTCAAAATCTATTCTCTGCATGTTACCTCTAAAAATATAATACAAGGATTCAATCAGACCCACACAGTCATCACTTGTTTTTGCTCTTTCTGCACAATACAGCCCTTCCTCCCTGTCGTCATCACAGGAGCACAAAGCAAAGGGCTATGAAGAAAGGGTGCTTCCACCTGTCCTCTTCATTTTACTGAAGAAGAAACTGACATTATGCATCAGAGTACCCACACTTACCAGCCTTGCTGAAGGATTTTCTCAATATTTTGCTGGTCTCTGGCAGGAAACCTGTGGCTCTGCCTGCTGGACACTTCGGACCCAGATGACTGCCCCTGCCTGAGGCCCCGCCCTTTGTGACACTCTGCACAGGCCTGGCTACCTTGAGTGTAGCCACATACTTGTTCCAGGGAACTAAGGCAGGGCCGGCCAAGAGCAGTGACCCTTACCCAGCACAGAAGCTGCCAGGGCAGACTTGGGTCTGTAGCAGTTGCTGACACTCCAGCACCTGGGATCCGGCCTGAGACTTTAAGGTTTCTGTCACATTACCTGGGGGCTAAGCTCCCAAGAGACCTATAACCAGGATACAGGAGAGGGCAGGCTGGACAGCACAGCCACTGGCAGGCCACAACTGATGGGCAGGGAACCACTGTTTACAAACCTGGTGCCTCCTCCTGCTGATTGAGCATTTCCAGTCCCCTTGTTCCCTGCCTGTGCCCTGACAGCTAGGCTGTGGACTCTCATTGCAGCATTGTGTGTGTAAGGAGGGTGTCCGTGCTCAGGCCCCCAGTCACTCAACTTGCCCATGCACTGGGTCAGGGTGATGGCATGGAGCTCAGAGAAAGCCACTGACCACACATGTGCTGGACACCATGTTGGGGCTCCCAGCTAGGAGCCTCTGCCTCCATTTGTCTCCACTGAAGACTCAGACAGGTAGCGGGACAGCATTCAGGAAAAGGTAGGTGAAGCTGGAGTAAGGAGGGAAGCCAGGGTACTAGCTCCTTCACCCTGGGCCATGGCTGTGTCATCAGGGACACTAAGGGTGGAGGGCAGGGCCAGCCGTTACCCATTGTCTACCCAGATTTGGGGCTCCACAGCCTGAATCTTCACTACTGCACCAGTTTTCTCATCTGAACACAGGAATGGGGCAGTCACTATTTCCTCAGGTGTGTGCAAAGGCCTAAGGTTTGAGGGTGCAGCTTACCCCCTCCCCACTCAGCCTTTATAAAAGCTAGGGGCCACGACACAGGTCCCATCTCTAGGCAGGAAGGCACAGCACAGGAAGGCCAAAGATATCCATTCTCACCCCTTGCCCTCTCTCAAGACAGCAGGCAGCTGGTCAGAATGACGCAGGGTTTTCCTGGAGGTAGCAGACCAGAACCGTAGGACTTTCAGAACTTGGTCCCTCAATGCAGTTGGAAGCAGGCCATATATATAGAAGGGACTTGGGTAGTTACTGACCCAGAAAGCCAAGCACAACAGACTATACAAAAAATGGCGGGTTGTGGAGCTGGGTGTGGTGGCATACCCGAAAGAGCAAGCACTCAGGAGGCTGAAGCAAAACAATCACTGAATTTGAGGTGAGCCTGAACTACAGAGCAAGACTAGCTCAAAAAATAAAAAAGCAGGTTATAAAACAGCACAATTCATGTAAGCTATTTTATGTTTTATTTTAAAAGTTTCTAAATAGACATACTTAAAATATTAAGAAAAATCTAGAGGAGTATGTTACCAAATATACAGATTATTGCTCATAGGGTTCTGTGGAAGACTGTTTCCCTTCTGGCTTTTCTGAACTGTGGTTTCCTAAACAGACTGCAGAGTGTTCCTGGAGATGGCCCCCATCTGCTACCTGTCTGCATCAGGCTGTGAGGAGTGTCTGCACCTCTAAGATACAGACTAGAAGAGGATAAGTAGGGCAGTCCTCCCTCCCTTCTCCCTAGCTACACAGGCGCAGATGGCCGCTGCCCTGGCCTTCTAAAGACGAGGCCAGTTGAATCCAAGCCCCTGCAAGCTATCTTTTGACACTGAGGGCTACGAAAAGAAGACGGGGCAGGAAAGCTTCTACCTAGAGGTGAGGGCTACAGATGAGTGCAGGCCCCTGATACTGTGACTGCTGGTCAGGTCTTGCAGGCCAGGCCTCATCCAGGCTGTGGCCAAACTGGTCTCACCTCTTCCCAGGCACTGACAGGCAGGTGAACTGACCTGCTTTGAGCTCTCAGAAGAAAGGAGTCCAGGGCCCAGAGGTATCATTGGCTGTCAGGATGTCATGCCATGCCAGAGCCGCCCAAGTTACACTTTGTGGGGGAGGAGGGTTGTCAGGCCCAAGGATGACTCACCTTTCTTTGTAGACAGGTTTTCATCTCAACCAGTCTACAGCTCACTGGGCCTTGCCCTGTCATCTCTTCTCACCTGGAGCCACCATCAAAGAACCTGGTCTTTTTCATATCCAGCAGGCCTGGGGCTTCAGCTTCCTTAGCACTGTTCTGGGGAGGCATGACCATCCCTCAGGCTCTGGGAAAGGTTCTGTCCCCCATCAGGGTCTAGCTGACCATGCCCTATAGTCTGAGTTGCTAACACCCCCAGGAAGCACAAGGCCACAGCTTGGGAGCTTTGATGTCTTGTGCTTCAGTGCCATCTCTGCTTTTCTTAGGTTATCTTCACCATCACAAATGAGACCCAGAAGTTCCACCTGCCCCTACATGTAGCCCATGGTCCTACACCACATACCAAGGAAGCTACAGCCAACAAGGAGAAGCCATCGGCCCAGAGTGAGCCTGCCCAGCCCTTGACAGAGTGGACTCTGTGTTCACTGTGGGGCATTAGTCACCAGCTTTCTAGGGGAGGTCTTTCTCAGGCCCCTGGAATTTCTTGGGGCAGCTATGACTCAAATGTCAATAAAGTCGATGCTGGCATCTGCAAAGATATTCCTGGTCTTGATCCAGGAACAATGCCCAGGGTGACCAGGGGCCCTCAGAAGAGCCACTGAAGGCAGGGCAGGCTGGGAAGGGTGGCTATAGCATAGACCAGACACATGCCAGTGAAGGGGCAGACCGTGATGCCAGGGGTGAGGTTTTATACATGAGTCTCCACCACAGAGGCAGACAAGAGAAAAACAAGCAAACTGGAAAATTTCATTTGCTGATGATGAACTCTAAAAAACCAAAAACTCACTGTCCTTGATGTAAAAGGGTTATCAGTTGGAGAATGATGCCAATTGGGCTTTCTGGTGTGCAGCAAGCTGGTGGCTATGTCGGTGTAGCCACGAGTCCTGCAGGGCCCTGACCCAGAGTCTGTCCTATCACAGCAGTCTCCAGAGGCTTGAAGCCCACATTGTCCAAGGGGATCCCGAAGGCTAGCAGCTTTGCCTCGTATGTGCGCAGCAGGTCATTGTGGGCCTGTGGGGACAAGGCAGAGTCAGGAAGGGAGGAATGTCCCTGGGCCTAGCACTGAGGTCAACATGCTCAGGCCCATGCCAAGCTAGATTCCTGTCCATTGAAGGGTAAGGGGGTGGGCTAGAACCAGCAGTTGGTATAAAAGAACAAAGCCAACATTTGTTAGTGGTTTCCTGCATACAGTCTCAATACTAAAACCTCTACACGTGTGAACTTGAGTGCTGAGGCCAAGGCTCTTGGTTCTTCCCTGGGCCTTTACTGGGAAGGGCCATCACTCCTTCTCCACCCCTGATGGGCATGCTACCCTCTGATATCCCAGCAAGCAATGCTGGGACAGCAGGTAAGTGCCTTCCTAGCTATCATGCCAGGGGTTCTATTCTCTAACCAGGAAAATGCACGCTATCACAAAGGCCAATGTCACTGGGTGTTTGTAAAGGTTTGATGAACTGAGCAATTTGAGAGGTACATGTAGCCTGGCCTACCTCAGAGCGAGAGTGATCCTCCACATGATTAAAAAAAAAAAAAAAATGAGCCTCAGAGCTCAGAATTAGTGTTAGCAGTATTGGGTTCTGGACAAAAACTGGAAGTTATAGTTCTCCTCTTTCTCTGGGGTCCAGATTCCCCCAAAACTCAGATTAAAGTTATGAATACCGCCCCCCCCCCCCGCAAAGAACTGCACATATAGCAGATAGCCCTTGTTTTGTACAAAGAAAGTATCAATATCTAGGAGAAAATGGAGCCAGGCAGACAGAAGCTGGGCAAGTCTGTGGCTTGAGGAGACTGAGGGACACAGTGACTGGCACCAAGGATCCTGAGAACTATGGCAGTCACTGTCTCCATTGTGGGCTTTTTTTCATTGTGCTGGAATTTCAAAATTCTAGGGCGTCACATATGTCAGGTAAATGTGGTACCACTGAGCTACATCCCATAATGAGGTAGGATGATCACAAGTTCCTAGGTAACTTACACATTATCTAAAAATTTCAAAATTTTAAAGATGGGCTTGGAATGTAGTTCAGTGGAACAGTGCCTCTGGGCCCAAGCCATAGCACTGCTACACAAAGAACTGAGGACAATAATGTCTAGACAAGGCCCCCAGTAACAGTCCATGGAAGTCCAAGGTGTCCACCCACAGAAAGGTGTCACTAGGGCACGCTGCGGGATGGCTGCTCTCGGTAAAACTTCCTCAGGTCAGCACTGTGGGATGAGGAGGAAGACAGAAAGGGAGGCAGCAGAGGACACAGCCCCAAGCAGACACCGAGCAAGCCACAGATCTGGTGCCAGGCTGAGGGATCCTGGGACTGTATGGCAGCCCAAAGACCACATTAGGTATGAAGTGACAGGCCAAGGCTAAGCTCAGAAGGATAGCCATACCTTGCAGACCCGTGCTAGCTCATACTGTAGGTCCTTGATGGTGGTGTTCTTTGATTCCAATACATCCTGCAGAGAGAGGAGGCAATTTTGAGACTTGTCTTTTGGCTAAAGCAGACAGGGTGGCTTCGGGTCTAGGGCCTCCCTTGGGGGTCCTGAGAAGCCCAAGAAAAACAGGAAGGGTCATCGCATCCATCCATCCACACAGGTATGTTGACAGGGAAAGGTATGTTGAAAAAAAAAAAAGAGCAGGCAGAGATGGGAAACAAGAATGCACACTGTGCTACTACATCTCCACAGGGAACAGTGGTCTGACCCACAAGAAATGACAGTGCGGAGGAAAGGGGCAGGTGACCCATATCGCCCAGGAAAGCTGACTCATCACTAAATGCCATCTGTGGAACCATGTGACCATATTATCCCAATTTTTTTTAACTGAGGGAAGTAGTCTATGGTCTTTTAAAAATTTTTTTTAGTACTAGGGATTGAATTCAGGACTTCATACTTGCCAGGTAGGCCTGTGCCGCTGGGGTAAATCCTCAGCCTAATTTTTAGATTTTTCCATGCTGCAGAGCATGGTGGCATAGCCTGTAATCCTAGCACTTGAGCGGCTGAGACAGGAAAATTGGCATGAGTTTGACGCCAGCCTGGGCTTATTAGTGAATTCAAAGCCAGCGTGATCCACAAAGTGAGACCCTGCCTCAAAAAAAACTAAGTCAATAAACAAAACTTCAGGCTTCACTATGGTGGCCCCAGTGCATGGCTCATCTGTGGAAGCCAGACCAAGAAGCCATGATGAGGCTCAGCCTACCTGCAGAGCTCAGAATATCCCTGCCAACCCTCACCTTCCCAGCCTGCGAAGTGTCCCCCTGAGGGAATAATGTCACTTCCCTGGAAAGTTCCTTGACCATTAATCAAGAGTAACAATAACCAGGAAGTGGAGAGACTAACTCAGGACCAGGCCAGTTCCACACTGACCATGTGGCTAGAACTGATTCTTACCACTCATCTCAACTACTCATTAACATGGGATTGGCCTGCCCCTCCTGAGGAGTGGGATGGACCTTCCATTTTCCAACAGCAGGACCTCACTCTCTATTTGCACTGGGACAGGGGCTGCAAGAAGCAGGACAAAGCTGAGCCTGTGGCCCCTACCCTAGGGCCAAGATTCACTTGTCCCAGTGACCAGGTCCCATGGACCTGCTACATACCTGTAAGTGACATCTGGGGACCCTGGCACGTCACCTGGAACCCTCCCAGTTTTATCAGCAGGGGTGAGTCCTGTTGGGTTGGCTTGTAATTGCTCAGACCCTCTGCTCCTCTCACCCTGCACTGGGTCTCCATCTGCGGCAGAGAGGGCTGGCTCTCTCTCATTTACTCCTTTGTGTATAAACCTTCCGTGAATCCCAGCTGGCTTTATGCAGGATCAGAGAGAGGTTCTTAGGACAACTGGTGCTGTAGGCCTCAGCCAGGATGGGAAACAGGCAGTGTGGACAGCAGTGGACAAACCAAGCTAGCATGCTTTAAATAGAGATCTGGTGACTAGACATAAACCCTTAGGCCCAGAGGGTAGAGGAACACAAAGGATTTAAGTTTGGCTAAACTCTGCTAACCAATCATCCTGGAAACACTTCCTGTGGCTCACTGTTCCATCACAAACTCCCCTCCACAGCACTGACAACAGGGTCAACAGACCATGAACTGAAACCTAAAAAGTCTTGAGCCAAATAAATCTTTCTTCCGAAAGAAGAAAGGAAGACAGAAAGAAAGGAGAGAAAGAGAGAAATGCTGCCTGTGGACCTTGGTAAGAACACCTCCACAGACACGAGGGAGCTTCAGGCTGACGGCCCACATTCTCTCTGTCGCAAGCAGAGCACAAGCAGCAGAGACAGACAGATACACTCTCCTGCCTGAAGGATCCTCCCCTGGGACAACTTGGCTGCCCCTTGCTAGACCTGATGGGGCTTCGGAACCAACTGTTTGAAACTGGCATGTCTGGAAGTCAATACTGTCTGTCGCCAGGGGCCCCGGGAAACACACCTGGCCTGGCAGCCACCAGTCACCTCAGCTGGCTGGGATTCCAGCGTCAGCCAAAGAGCTCCACACATTTTTGCCACCTGTTCCTTCCGGCGCTCTCCAGCTGGCGAACAGAGTACCGGGAAAGGCCTAATGGCAGAAGCTCAACAAGCTGGTGACAGATGACCTATGAGGTTGTGTTCAAGGCTGCAGCCTCCCAATGCTTCAGCTGACTGAACACCTCTGTCTCCCCAGGTGTTCAGAGGGATTAAGGTCATCTCTGCTTCACTGATTGCTTCTCTACCCAGGCACAGGGCAATCCTAGCAGAAGTGTCATATGGAGGAGCAAATGTCCAGGCTTTAGACAGACTTTCCTCTCCATGGCACCCACAAATGCACCGAGGACTCTGAGCCACCTGGGTGACCATGTCCTATCCTGGCCCATAGAAACTGTCCCTGCCGCAAGCCAGCACATCCCACAGGCCTTCAGGTACCACCACTGTCCTTGGGCCTTTCTAGGCCTGCCCAGTGTCCACTGAGCTTGGACCTAGAGTCACAGCCACTCTACCTGTTCCTCAAGCTACTATGGATAGCCGAAGGCCAAAGGTTTAAAGTCACTAGGCTACGGTAGGGCTGAGAAACCCAGAAGCACTCAGCAGCACCAAGAAAGGAGACTGGAGGGCCAGGGATTTAGCTCAGTGGTTCCGGCGCCTGCTTTGCAAGCCCTGGGGCCCAGGTCTGTTCCCTGGTAACCACATATAACAATGCCAGGCCTGGAGACTCATACCCACCAGCAATCAGAATCACATACCACAGTGCCAGGCGTGGTGGCTCATGCCTGTACTTCCAGCACTTGGGTGGCAGAGGCAGGAAGATTGCTGTGAGTTCAAGGCTGAGCCTGAACTACAAAAGCCAGCCTGAACTACAAAAGCGAGACCCTGTCTCACAAAAAAAAAAAAAAGAAAGAAAAAGAAAAAGAAAAGAGAAAAGAAAGGAGACTGCAGTGGTATGGCCTGGGGGACCCATCTGCTCCCAGGCCCCAGTGGGGAATAGAAGGCCTCTGTGCCCTAGAAGGTAGCCCAGCACAGAGTAAAGGCATGCTGGGGGCAATACCCTACCCTCCACCTACCTCAAGCTTGCGAGACACGAGGGTCAATGCGGCAGGGTCCAGGTTGGAGGCTGCCAGAACCTCATTAAACTGTACCTCCCTCTTCTCCACAGCTGCGCTCAGTGCCTGAAGCTTGCGCTCTAACAGCAGATTTTTAAAGCCAGTCTTCTGCTGAACCTCCTGGATGGCTGCCATGAACTTCTGGTAGAGCTCATCCCGCTCCTGTTGTACCTGCAGGATGACGCTAGGGCAAAGGACAAGGCCCCCTCACCAGGGGTATCCCTCCAGAGAAGCTACCTCCCACCTCTGCCCCTGCTCAAGGCACACTGCTTCTTCAGACCTGGGAGTCAGGTCTGACTGGAACAGGCCAGGGGCGCTTTCCTCACAAAGCTGCATGAATCAAAAGGCAGGCAGCTCAGCTACCAGCCCAGAGATCACCTGGGTCCCCACAACCTCACCTTGATGAAACGCTGCTCCAGTACCTCATGCTCCCACTGCAGGTCTTTCAGTTCCTTCTTAGTTACCTTCAGACGTGCTTTTGTGCTCTGGGAGGCCAGAAAGTAGTCAAGGCTCAAACACAAGTTCCTAGAAGATGGCAGGACTAGGCAGTCCAGGCTGGTCAGCATAACATGCGGAGAGCAGAATCCTCATCTGCTGTAGCACCGCTCACATGGCTACCCCAGAGCAGCTTCAGAAGAGGACAGGACTCCCTGCCTCTCTCGTCCCACCCTAAGGGCTGGGCCCGGTCAAGGGCTACATGTCATCTGTGTGCTGCTCCCTGAGCCCAGGAGAGCATGTGCCAAGAACAGAAACTCAGCAGGAAACTCACCACCAGGATCTGTTTGTCCCTTTCGTAGTTCCCAAGTTTCCTCTGCATCTCGGCCATCTCATCCCGGGCCTTCTGGAGAGGATCTGCCAGGCGCCTGTTCTGCGAGGCCACCTCTGCCATCTCCCGCTCCAGATGTTCCTCCTTCTTGCGCATGTCTTCCATTTGCTCCTGTGGTGCAGTGGGTTGAGGAGGGGTTGGGGCCTGAGACTGACAGGTCCCACCGGCTTTATCCACACTAAAACCTAGCTTTCCTTTATGTGTGAACAATTTTTTGTTCTGGTACTGCAACTGAGCCCAGGATCTTCACACTAACCTATATCCTCAGTCCTCTTCTTTTTAATTTTAAAGGCAGGGTGTCACTAAGTCACTGAGTTGCTTGGGCTCGGATCAAATTTTCCCTTCTCCTGCCTTAGCTTCCCAGAGTTCTGGGAATACGATGTGTGCCTCCAGGCTCAGGATGTATTTGCCATCTTAACTTATTCTGAATCTTCTAGGATGCAGAAAATTGAGAGACTGCACTCAGTTCAGAATCCCCACTAAGGTCTTTCTCTACTGTTGACAACCCTACACTGCTGGCATCCAAGGGGCAATGATGACTGCCCACTCCAGCTGCAGTGGCCACAGTGAAATGCCTACTGCGGCTCTGCTTGGTCATTTCTAGTCAGAATCCCCTGAATTCTACCTCCCCCACACTCCCCAAACTGACAGCAGCATCCTGACCACGGCTATGGGTGTGGACAGCTCCCAACTGAAGTGGCACAGTGGGACCATCCACATTTTTGTAAAAGGGCTGTGAGGTATGACGGAGTTGAGAGCTGGGTCCACAGCACATGTCAGGATGGGCACAGTGGTCCCCCGCAGCTCTGTGTCAGCACCTTGAGGGAGTTAATGAGGGCCAAGTTGTTGAGTGTGATGTCATTGTAGTAGTTCTTGATGTCTGTGAAGGCTTCTTCGTGGCGTTGCATTAGTGTGTTGATCTGGCCATTCTTCCTCTCCTCCACTTCGTGGATCTCAGTCTTTCTTCGCAGATCAAGCTCATCCCTCAGCAACTTCATCTTCTTGTCATACTTGGCCTCAATTTCTGAAAGGCAGCAGCACACACAGGAGCTGAGGAGAGGAAGCACAGGTGCTGGTGGCTCTAAGAACAGAGGGAATCTGTACACAGGACCTGGGATCAACTATCATGGTCAGACAAACGCTGCTTTGTTAGGACCAGCTGGGCTGAGGAGTTCTTCCTGTGCTGCTCACAGATGACATATTCATTCCTTGGACTACCGCCAGCCTTCATTTGCCAGTGACAGGCAAGCACAGCAGGGAATGCCTGCGTAAGGCTCCCCTGCTGGCTGTCAGCCAAGCCCAAGGGGTTCCAGCCATGGCCAAGTGACTGTCCAGCCACAGGTGATAGGGCCTGACCAATAGGGACTGAGGAACCAGACAGACTGAAACTGAGCCTTCTCAGGGCAGGAGCCAGGACAATTCTAAGAATGTTATCCACTACATGGAACAGCCACTGCTTGCTGTCAACTCCTGACTCTAGACAGAAGTGAAAAGTATATAGTATTCACGGACTCTGGAAATTATATAGGAATAAGTTACTATGGGATTCCAAATGGTCCACTGGCTTTAGGAACTTCCTCATTCTCTCTTAGCACACGGGTTGTTTCAATTTGGCTGTGCACTGCACTAATAAGTGTTTCAAGAAATTCTTTTCTTTCTTTTTTTTTTTTTTTTGAGACAGGGTCTCACTTTTGTAATTCAGGCTGGCCTTGAGCTCACTATGTAACCCAGCCATGCCTTGAACTCACAGTAATCCTCCTGCTTCTGTCTCCCAAGTGCTGGGCTTACAGGCGTGAGTCACCACAACCAGCAGTGTGGTATGTGGTTACCAGGGATCAAACTCAGGACCTTGCATTTCCAAGTCAGAAGCTGGAACCACTGAGCTAAATCCTCAGCCCAAGAAATTACTTTCTTATAAGGATCTTCATACTACTACACAGTGTGCATCTGAGAAACTGACCTCGAACTTGCCTTTCAAAGTCATTCCTCATCTTGGTGATCTCCTCAGCGTGTTTCTGGACAGAGAAGAGCAGGAGGTTACTAGACACCACTTCCTTCACCCCTGGGAAGACCCCAACTCTGTAAACTTCCTGCTAGTTG
>PVIR01012833.1:0-24265 GCA_004026965.1 Petromus typicus | reverse complement strand
ATCCCCAGTAACCACATACAACAATGTTGGGCATGGTGACTAATGCCCACAAGCAATCAGTACCACATACTACAGTGCTGGGCATGGTGGCTCATTCCTGTAATCCCAGTTTTTAGGAGGCAGAGGCAGGAGGATTGCTGTGAGTTCAAGGCTCACCTGGGCTACATAGTGAGCTCAGGGCTAGCCTGAACTACAAAGCGGGACCCTGTCTTTAAAAAAAAAAAAAAAAAAAAAAATTCCTGCCCTGAGAGATCTCCTCTGTGACGCCACAAAGCATGACCACTGTGGGGCCCCCAGATAGACCACTGACAACTCTAGAGAAAGTTCAAAATCAGCTTTATTGCTGGTGACTTTCAAGAATTTATATTACCTTGTAAAAATCAAACAGAAATTTACAATCATTTTTATACCTTTATATTTCTAGGGAAGGGGGAAACAGAAACTGTAGTTACTGGAGAAACAGTCTTTAATCTAAATATAATCGTTGCCCATCCAGAGACTGATTTCACCCTCATTCACTATCTTCTGCCAGAGGCTTCCAGGCTGGAAAAGCACTGAAAGAGGGCTATTCTTTCCTTTCCTTTAACTGTTTGCTCTGAAAATCGCCATATTACAATTTCCAAGGTGAACTTCCAGTCCCTGCAATCACCCTATTGTCTACACACAAGGAGGTGCCTGTCATTATTGTTTTTCTTTTTCTTTTTTTTGAAACAGGGTCTCGCTTTGTGGTTCAGGCTGTCCCTAAGTTCGGCCTCCAACTCACATCACAGCAATCCTCCTGCCTCTGTCTCCCGAGTGCTGGGATTACAGGCGTGAGCCACCACACCCGGCACTGTGGTATGTGGTACTGGTTGCTGCTGGGGTGAGTCTCCACGCCCAGTATTGTTACGTGGTTACCAGGGATTGAACCCAGGTCCTTGCGCTTGCAAGACAGGTGCCGGAACCACTGAGCTAACTCCCCGGCCTATGTTGCTTTTTCTTAAGTTCTAATTTGACCATCATCTTAAAAAGTGGTTTCATACCAGACCTTGCTTCCCTATGATTTGGGGATGAACATTGTATTGGGGCAAAGTGTGATAAAGCAAGAGTCAGGTGGGCTCAGATATTCCTACACAGCCATAAGACCTGGCCATGCGCAGAGGTGGCAGTCTGAGAGGCACAGAGAGAGCACCTCCTATTTGCTACCCAAGCTCTCTTGTGTTCTTGGTGAGGAAGATCAAGTTGGAAGGATCATAACTCAAGGAGTACAGGACCCTAGCATAAATTATTTATAGTAAGGCCCAAAGTCTTTGTCAAATCTAGCCCAGTTGGTGACACGGAGCAACCAGGAGCTAGCGCCATGGTGCCAGCCTGTTTGCCTGACAGAGACCTCATTGCCAAGGCTGGGGTGGCAGCAGGATCACCCACAGGAGGCGTGGTAGAGCAGACAGTATAGCTGGGTAGCAAAGCAGATTAATTATTATTATTTAACACTTAACAGACACAACATCCTAGGTGCTTTATGCTGATTGGTTTTTTGCTTTACAAATCTACCAGGGAGTGTTGAACTAAATAAATGCATTGACAATTACTCCTTTCAGCAAAAATGGCAAGAATAGGAGGCTTAGCTCAGGACAGCCTAGACAGGTTATGCATTTATCATAAATCAACTGCACAGCTTGGCTTATCAGTATTGACTATAGAGGCGAATGGTTTAGGGAGCCTGGGCTGCAGACTCCCTAGGTTCCCAACAAGGCTAACTGTGATGATGCTTTTCATATTAAATTTGAGTTCCTATTTTTAGAAGAGTCTTTCCAGACATGTGTGGCTTATGAAACTTTTATTTAGCATCACACTGTGCAGGTCACAAACTCAGAAAAATGGCATTTCAGCTTCCAGCAAATCTCAGAAATATTAACACATAAAAATCAACTCACCACTTTGTCCAACATTTGACTTCCTAAAACAACCACTTGATCATCTGGGTACACCACTTCAAAACTCTCTTAACTCACCGAAGTCCCAGATGTAAGAATAGCAGGACTGACCACTGCTTTAGAGGTAAATAAATGAAATATTTAATTAAAAAATTTTTTTGAGACAGGGTTTCACTTTGTAGTTCAGGCTAGCCCTGAACTCACGATGTGGTCCAAGCAAGTCTCAAACTCACAGCAATCCTCCTGTCTCTGCCTCCCAAGGGCTGATATTACAAGCATAAGCCACCACACCTGACAATGAAATATTTAAAAAAGAAATTACTTATGTGTATAAAATTTGCTTCAAAACAATCGAGGGAACTATCTAAGGACAAAGATCATGTATGAGTTTCAGGTTGTTGGATCAGGGTGATTGGTGGTTCACTGTACCATTATCTCCACATGTGTGTCTGAGAATGTTCCATCATGAAAAGTTAAAGAAAAAGCAGATACCAGCCTCAGGAATCAGACTGCGTGTTAATAGCCAGTTGGAAAACCATTTTCTTCTTTTTTTGTTGGAAAACCTTTGACAAGAGCCCCTCCGGGTAATTTATTAATCTTTCAAACAGGAATCACTATCAAATACCAACTGCCATTACAGATACTTTGGATGAACAAATGGAATCCTACAATGCAGTGGCTTAATATGTGACCTTCATGTATATTTTGCTCATGAATTTGCAAAGGCAATGACACAGTGGGTCTCCTCAGCTTCACTCACATCCTCTCACTGGTGAGACTGACTGCTAGTTGTGACTTCAGTTGTGACTTCAGAACACAAACAGGGAGCCTCTAATTGGCCTGGGTTTCCTCCACACATGATCCTTGGTCCTACTGAAGCTTTTTTTTTTTTATGACCCCACGTTGGAGAGCCACACATTACATCACTCAAATAGGGGTATCTCAATGGAGGTGGAAGTTTCTGGAAGGAAGACTGTTGTGGCCTTTCCATAGCAGTTGAGTTTGTTTTGCAAACTAAACCAAAAAATGACTTATTACTCTGCTTTTAGCCTCAAAAGCCAAAGACGACTGCTGTCCCTGGAGCTGAGCGGGAAGCCAGGGCTTGAAGCACGACTGGTTGCTGCAGCTGTTTGGACTGAGCTCCTCTGAGCCTCCCCTGCATTTGCAAGGCATCCTCCTCTCTCTAATATCTTCTCCAGCCCTGTACTATACAACAACCCCCTCACTCTGACAATTTTGTTTTGTTTCTGTCAAAATGTAAACATGAACTTGTTTTAGCCTTCTGACGTCTAGACTAAACTATGCCATTTTGAGCATGTTACCAAGCAGACTATCATCTCTGTGCACAGCCTCTCCACTTGGAAAAGCATTCTTTTCTTGGAAAGACTGGGAAAAGTAATGAGAAATATACACAAAGAAATTGGCATAGGGGCCGGGGGTTTAGCTCAGTGGTTCCGGCACCTATCTTTCAAACGCAAGGGCCCGGGTTCGATCCTTGGTTAACCACATACAATACTGGGGGTGGAGACTCACACCCAGCAGCAATCAGTACCACATACCACAGTGCAGGGCGTGGTGGCTCACGCCTGTAATCCCAACACTCGGGAGGCAGAGGCAGGAGGATTGCTGTGATGTGAGTTTGAGGCTGAGCTCAGGGCCAGCCTGAACCGCAAAGCGAGAGCCTATCTCAAAACACCTAAAAAAAAAAAAGAAAAAAGAAATCGGCATAGGTTGGTTGCACTGGCCACTTCTGCTACTCTGAGGCCATGGCAGGAGGATGGCAAGCCTGGGCATCTTAGTAAATATCTGTTCAAAATTGCAACAAAATGAGTGGGGGAGTTGCTGGGGAAATAGCTCAGCGTTCCGCGATGCAACCACCAGTGGTGCTTGGTGCACTGAGTTTCCAAGAGCCTATCCCCTTCAGGCAAGGCTGGCTCTGAGCTTTTGGGGCTTGGCTTGGCCTGGCATTCCATCTCTGTGCTCCTGTCAGAGATGGGCCATCTCTGTGGGGCATTCCTGTTCCACGTGCGTCACCCGCGCCCCCAGTCTCGCTCTCCCCGCCCCCTTCGACTGTAAACATCTTGATTCCGTGCGCATCCCCATGAGGATGCGCAAAGTAACCACGACTTGCACTGTAAGCCCTTTCTCACCAGGCTTAACGATACCGGAGTTGCTGTGACCCACATCCATTCCAAGAGCCTCGGACTGAGAGCTCAGAGCCAGGCCTGAGGAGGGGTCTGCGGTTCAGAGCCCGTAGGGGGCGCGCGCGAGTAGGGCGGGGCCGCACCTGTCCAGCCGGCCGGCGACATGGGGAGGGGATCGCGGCCCAGGAGCAGCTGCGCGCCCCGCCCCGCGGGCTCCTCCCCGCCGCCGCGGCCCCCAGGCTGCCGCCCCGATGCGCTGTGCCCGGAACCGGGGCCGAGTCGCCACCGCAGCTGTTGGTGCGCCCGGGCTGGGTGACGCCACCTACACCCGCCGCCGCGCCCGCCGGCCGAATGGAGCCTCCGAAGGACCCGGGGGGTAAGTGCGCCCTGCAGCTCGCAGGGCTGGGGACTCGGGCCCAGCTGCCGCTGCGCCTTGCCGGCCTGTCCCCGCCCCTTACTCGACCCGGCCGGCCTGGCCCGGAGCCTTGCCGCCTAGCGCTGCCTCCCAAGATGCTTCCAGACACGACAGGCTTGACTGGGGTGGAGTCCTGGGTCCAGGCGGGTCCCCGGCACGGGTCCCACTTTGGCTTTGTTCACGCAGCTGCGGCCGCGGGGCGGGGGTGCGGCGCGGGAGGTGGGGTCCGCCGGGCGGTGCACGGGGTGCGGCCTTGGGAGCCCTTGGATTAAGAGCCCACAGCGGGGGCGCCCTCCTTGGAGTGATGGCTGATAATGGGAAGAAACAAAAAACCCGTCCAATCCCTTGCCAGAGGGTTTCAGGATCCATGGCCCAGGAACCCCTCCCCTACCTGGCCAGACCGAACTTCTCCTGGGTGTCCGGGGGTCCCAAGCCCTAGGACCACGGGCGCCCAGGGGGCAGGCACCCCCACCTCCACCCCAACCACGCACGATGTCTTCTTCTGGCTGTGGTGGAGGTTGTCTGCAGGGGACCCCTGTCACTCCCTCAAAGCCACAGACACCGCAGGGTCTCCTAGGATGGATCTCCCCATCTATTACTTTGGGGAAGGGATCTAGGCACGTGCTTTTGACTGTCCAGGAGCCTGCGTCTCCCCAGCAGAGGCTGGGGCGGTACCACAAGGTAGGGGAGCTTACAGAGCAGGGGCTGGAGGCTCAGACCTGTCTGAGTTGAGATGCTGTCCCCCCAAAATCGTTTCCACAACCATGTGTGGAGGGACCATCAGCCTTTCACCACACACAGAAAGGTGGCAGGCTGAGGAATCTGGAGGAAGAGAGATCGGGTCTTTTCTCCCCACCTCACCTCCACCTCCAGGAAAAAGAAGGGCTTCAAGCAAGGGCCCAGAGCTCAGGAAGCAGTGGAGAGTGTGAATACACCACTTTGGGGCCTGGGGGTTTAGGTACCTTATGGGTTCGGTATGATTTGCCAGGTGTATGCTGCTGGGGACACAAATAGAAGGGGTCCTGAGCTCAGAGAGTTTGTGCCCTTGGCACCTTCTGCCCTGCTTTCTTGTGTGTAACCTGGGCTGTAGTCTCTAACGTGCAGTCCTCCTGAGCCTTCAGGTTGGTGACTATTCGTTGTGGGCTTGTTTGGAAATTCTAGCAGGGGGCGCAGCTACTCATTTACCCTTGACTGAAGAAACAGTCCTCCTCTATCAGGGTGGTCGTCCTCTTCGACCAAACGCGCAGCTTCAGGAGGGATGTACATGGAGTGGTGAGGGAGGAAGGGGACACTGGCCTAGCCAGCCAGATGGCCCTCCCATCCTGACTATTCCTGACTTCTTCATTTTTGAAACTTCATTTTGGAGAATGTGGAGCACATCCACAACCAGAGAGACCAGTAAGATAAAACTTGTGTCCCATCTTCCTGTACTCAGACCATGGTACTCCTGGTCATGACTGCTCCAGATCACCACCAATCTTCAGTAGTGCTTTCAGCAAATCTAGACATGGTTCATCCATATCCACTTAAATTAAAAAGTAAAATTCTACAAGATATCATTAAGACAGAACCGTTGCACCTAAATGAATGAACATCTGTCCTTGCTATCAGAGTGTGCAGTCCGTGGAGGTATGGAACACGCGCTGGCCTGGAAGTCTGTACTGAGAGGCCAAATGTCAGCCCTGCCTCCGTAGGACTCCGGAGGGGGTTTGGATCAGGGACAAGGATCCTGGGCAGATGGGACACAGGTGGTCCCTACCTCTGTGACCGTCTCTCCTCCTACAGCCATTTTCATTAATTCATTTTGTTAAATCCATTTGTTTGGTTTTATGAGCAGGCGGAGCCCCTGGAGCCCAACAGGGAATATGAGATTTGGGCCAAGTTTTTCAGTCACAAATGTGTCGTAAAATAGGCCAGCGACAGACCCAGGTATCAGCAATGGGCTCTCTCAGACCTGGAGGGGCAGGGCTGGGGCCCCGAACTCCAGCCTCTACCAGGAGGTCACATGGTCACAGCCCATGGTTGGGGGGGGCGCCTTCCCCACCACAGGGGTGGTGCTGGGACAGGAGCAGGGACAGTGCTGCAGCCACATGTCCCTGCCTTGGTCAGGAGTCCTGGAGGCTCCCAATTAATGGCTGTGGATCAGCCAGGCTGCAGAGCCCTAGCTTGGTGTCAGCTGTGCCTCTGGCCTAGGAAAACAGAGGGTCCTGCCTGAGGGAATCTGTTTTTTTTTTTTTTTGAGACAGGGTCTCGCCTTGTGGTTCAGGCTGGCCCTGAGCTCAGCCTCAAACTCACATCACAGCGATCCTCCTGCCTCTGCCTCCCGAGTGCTGGGATGACAGGCGTGAGCCACCACGCCCGGCACAGTGGTATGTGGTACTGGTTGCTGCTGGGCGTGAGTCTCCACGCCCAGTATGATATGTGGTTACCGGGGAATCTAACCCAGGTCCTTGCGCTTGCAAGACAGGCGCCGGAACCACTGAGCTAACTCCCCGGCCCCGGGAATCTGTTTTTTTTTAAACAGGGTCTCATTTATAGTTTAGGCTGGCCCTGAGCTGACTAGCTACCCCAGGCAAGCCTTGAACTCAGAGCAATCCTCCTGCCTCTGCCTTCCGAGTGCTCGGGTCACAGGCGTGAGCCACCATGCCCAGCTGTTCCTTCTTTTGTAAGAGCTTGTCAAGAGGGTGTAGACATGGATAATTCTCAGCACAGCCACTTAGTCTTGAAATCATTACTCTTTAATTTACCAAACTTTTAATTTGTTTTTGTTTTTCTGAAGACAAGGTCTACCTGAGATAATTCAGGGTGGCCCCAATTAAAGGAGATCCTCTTTCCTCGGCCTGAATGCTGAGATTACAAGGGTGCACAACCATCCCAGCTAAGATCATTTACTGAGATGTAGTTCATATATCATAAAATTAATACTTTTAAAGCATATAATTCAGTGTTTATATTCAAAAATTGTACAATCATCACCACTATGCTAGAATACTTTTATCACCTCCCAAAGAATTCTACCCATTCCACACCTCTATCCCTATCCCTTAGAAATCTGATGTACTTTCCACGGATTTGCCTCTTCTGGATCCTAGCTTATGGCATTCTTTGTGCTATCCACGTGTTCTTTTACAATGCTGCATACTACTCCATTGTGTGGCTAGCCCACATTTGATTTCTCTGTCCATTGGTGGATACTGGCTGCTCTTGCGATGTACATTTTCATTTCCCTTAGTTGAAGCTTGCGGTGGAGCTGCAGTTCCCACAGGGCTGTGCCACTGTAGGTGTTGAGACCACCCTGACCCCTTCTTGTGTGCGTACCCCATCTGTCCCTGACATTCTGACTTCAGCCTCCTGTTCCCATCATAATCGTCCAAAAGTCTTGTTCTTGATGGCAAAAAGTTGTATCATCTACATCTTCCTCCCTCACAGTTTTGGCACAGCCCAGGATACGAGGGTTTACAGAACAAAGATGAGTACATAAGCAGAGCGAATAAAAACTGGACATCTGGTGACTTCAGAAGCTCAGGAGCTAGAAGTTAGGGTTAGGGCTAGGGTCAGAGTGCTTTCTACTATATATGAGGCCCTGGGTTCCAATCCCAACATGATAAACTTATAAAAAGTAAAGTTTGTGGGTACACATTATAACATCCCAACCACTGCTAAAATGGGAAGAGGTGCTCCTTAGAATCATCTAGGGTCGCTGTGCCTGGGGACTGGAGGTCCCCCCCTCCGGAAGTGAACTAAATCCCATGTGATTCCAGGGTCATAATGAGGAACACCTGTGTTCCCAGCCTCTCCCCAACGCCGGAGGTGTCCACAGAGCTTGCCTCTGCCTCAAGTCTAGCTGAGGGTCCTCATATCTGTACGGTAGAGGAGATCCAGCAGAGAGGAACACACTTCTTTCCCTCCTGGACTTTGTCCTCCCTGGCTACATCATCAAAGGGATCCAGGTGGGTGCTGGGCCTTCACAGCTTCTCCCACCTCACTCAGAATAGAAACCCAAGATCTGAGAACACCCACAGGGGCTGCGCTCCATCAAGTCTCCTGTCCTTACCCATCCTTGTGCCACTTCCTGTTCATGAACTGATACCCAGGCAGTGCTTTGGATTTGAGCTTCACTTCTCTGCAGACCTCCATATCCTCTGTGGACACCAGACCTGCCTCAGGGATCACACAGCTGCCACCCACCTCAGGCTCCTAGTCTGGCGCAGGCAGCTGCTCCAGGCTGCCTGGCCCTTGAGGGCAGCGATCCTGTGTTTTGTTATCATCTCCTGTCCAGAACAGCATGGGTACTCAGGGGGTTGGAAGGGCAGGAGGACGGGTGGGCGTTACCACTTACTAGAAAAGCAGCTATAAGGTCATACCCGAGTCCTGTCTCACTACTATTCAGTGTGGCACTGAGCTATGACAGTTGCAATCCTAACTCACACCTATGTTCAGGCCCTCCCTTGTAGCTACTGTGATGTGAGTGGACAGCACTGTCCTAGCACAGAAACCCAAGTTACTCTCCTCCTTAGTCTTCTTTCCCAGAGCCACCTGTCCAGGATGAGGCATCCCCCAAACAAGACCCCCCGGCACAGCCATCCTCCCCCAGGTGGCCTTAGTTTCAGTGCCCTCTGGGAGGAGGTGTACCTTCAGGACAGCAGGGCAGTGTGGAGCCGAAGGCTTCCTGGAGCAGTCACCTGTCCCCCCTCAGAGCAGACAGATGGCAGCACCTTTTTGAGCATCCCAGCCTGGCCAAATCACACCACCACCTCTGAGCTGTGGGAAGCATTTTAGATTTGTAACTTCGGCATAAGCCTGCAGCACATAATCACACCTTTGAGCCCTCAGGAAGGGCCACTGGAGGCATGTCCTCTCTGTAAGACTTTGTCTCCTGCTGTAAAGGGAGAGAGGCTCCCAGCTCAGAGCGAGGTTCAAATCACATCCCTGGTGTGGAGTACTGCCCTTACTGGGCTTACGGATTGGGAAGACACTGGCAGAACTGGACCTTTTGAGGACACTAAGAAACCACACTCCTGTTGCCAGGGGAGAGGTGGAAACCAGATCCCCTGTGCCCCTAGGCCTGAGGGAGGCCTCACAGTGACCACTCTCTTGCCCCAGGATAGCTGGAGGACCTGGGCTGACTGAGCAGGGAGGATGCGGTCCTGCCTCCACCCAGCTCCTGGCTGTCTCTTCCATGGGGGGTGCCCCACGATGAGTGGGAGCCCTCACTCAGGAGGCCTGGGCATCCAGCTCTGCAGCTGGGGAGAGGTGTGGTATGTGCAGGAATGCTCAACCTGGGTGTCCCGCCTGTACCACCCCACGTGAGCAGGAAGGACAGGACGCACCGTCCAAGGGAGCTGTCAGCACAAACCTGGACTGGACCCCTCATCTTCCTTGACTGCCTGAAATGCCTGGGAAATTATGTACCCCTAGGGTGTCCTGTTGGGGTGCATGCTGGTGGGAGTTAGGGGCAGGGAGGCCCCTCCCTGAAGGGACTGGGTGCAGCATTTGAGGCTGGGGAATGGGATGGGGTCAGGACACAGAGGTAGCACAGGAGGTGGTACCTTGGGTCCCACAGCCCTTGGGTGTCACTTCACTATCCTCTGGTTGAGTGTGGGAAGTGATGAAAGCTGCACTGAGGTAATGTGGCTGGAGAGAGAGGAAGGTGCTGAGGAGGGCTCTGAAGCACCCGAAGGAGACTCAGGATTTGTAGGTGAGGAGGCTGAGTAATCCTGAGATTTTGGCTCAGGTACCCAGAAGGCACAGCTTGTACTTTCAGCCAAGCAGAGCCTGTAGGAAACTCTGCTCTTGCCAGACACAAAAAACATATGTAAAAAATAAGCAATTAGGCCAGGCATATAGTGCACGTCTGTAATCCCAGCACTAAGGAGAGTGAGGCAGGAGGACTAGTAAAACTGTCAAAAAACAAAACAAAAAAAGCAAATGCATTCTTCAACAAAAAATCTGCATAGAAACAGTCTGAAAGATTGTCATCCCAGGGTGCAATGGGGCCAGTGGCAAAGGGAATGCAAGGACCACCGGTAGCCGCTTCCCATCCCATCATGCAACTCTCTTCATTCTGAGTTCAAACATGGCATTGGTTGTGAATGGGAGAGGAAGGGCAGGAAAGCTAGCACAGAAGCCCACAAGATCACATGCACTGTAGCGCCACTCCTCATCCCTCAGGAAGACAGGGCTAACCCTGTTGGTGTTAAGAGGACTTATGCTCCCTAGATCTAGACCCCAGGCCACATGGGGTCCCCCTGTCTTGAGGTGATGCTTTATCTTTTTTTCCCTTCTTTTTGAGAGAGGGTCTTGCTTTTCTAGTTCAGGCTGACCCTGAGCTCACTTTGTAACCCAGGCAAGCCTCAAAATCACAGCAATCCTCCTGCCTCTGCTTCCTGAGTATTGGGACGATTACAGGGGTGAGCCACCACACCCAGCACTGTGGTATGTGATTACTGGGGACTGAACTCTGCACCTTGCACTTCCAAGGGAGGTGCTGGGACCACTGAGCTAAATAAATCCCCAGTCCAGTGATGCTTTTATCTTGGTTGCAGGGATCATTAAGGAGGTTGAGGTGCCACAGGCTGCCCTGGGTGTCCCAGCCCAGGGGACAGGGGACAGTGGCCACACGCCTGTGACTGAGGAGGAAGCAGGCATCCCGATCCCTGCACCAGGTCTCCTGCAGGTCACAGAGAGGAGGCGTAAGTATAGTGACCTGCCTTGCACTCCATGGGGACCCAGATCCCCCAGGAACCAAGACACTGGGTATGGGGGCAGCACTGCACCACAGGGACGGGGCTGGGCCACCGTCAAGTCATGGCAAGACAAAGACCCGGGACATGCCCAGGCTCAAGTGTGCGGGACAGACCCAGGGTCAGGCTGACCCACTGTGGCCTGTGCAGCAATCCTGAGGGCTACAGGTAGCCATGCAGATGTGCAGGCTCCGCTGGACTGTGAGGTGACTGTGCTTCCTGCGCTTTCTCAGAGCCCCTGAGCAGCGTCTCCTCTCTGGAGGTTCATTTCGACCTCCTGGACCTCACAGAGCTCACTGACATGTCAGACCAGGAGCTGGCCGAGGTCTTTGCTGACTCCGATGATGAGAACCTGACCAGTGAATCCTCAGGAGGTGAGTCTGGAGGTGTAGGGGGGAGGTGTGGGGGGGTAGACTCCCCAGAACTTTCGAAAACTTCATCACTAGGTGTGGTAGCTCAAGCCTATAATCCTACCACTCAAGAGAGTGAGGCAGGAAGATCAATGCAGTTTGAGGTCAATCTGGCTACACAGTGAGTACAAGAAAGCCTGCACTAAAAAGCAAGACTTGTCTCAAATAACAGCCCAAGAGAACAATATAAGAAAACTTCACCTCAAGCTCATCTTAATAAACACATACTATTTCATGATCCTATTTGTCCAGCAGAAAGAGGTTTCCCTCCTCCACAACCGCCTCACTTAATTTTACTTTTCAAATAAGCAATAAGAAGCTAAAGCCATTATCTTGAAAGAATGTATTAAATGTGGATTTTTAAATATAACTTGGGCCAAGCACAAAAAATGAGGCGAGCTACATTTGCCAAACTGGTCCTCTGAACTCCAAATTCATTTCCCCTCTAGTTCTCAAAGTACGATGACTGGCTTATGCCCCCAGGCAGTGGAATTTGTGTAGCGTGGCCTGGCCTTTCTTGCCTTCTCTTACACCAGCAGGACACATAACGCTGTTGTTTGGCGTCTCTCCAAGGTCCTGCGGGCCCTTCAGTCTGTTGCCAGCAGTGAAGGATGACGATGCAGCAGGCTATGGGGTGGGTGAGCAAAGAAGCTAGTCCCCACCCCAGTCTGGCCCAGCCCTTGCTTCCCCCACCCACCCTGTACATGGTTGTCAGTGTCTACCCACATGCATGCTGGGGCCTCACTGGAGGATAAACCCCAGAGAACCCTGCCAGTAGGCACGTTGTCCACCTGGCCCCACTTCCCATGGGAAGTGGCAGGGGCAGCCAGTGCACTGGGGTGCCACCTATGTTGAGTCCCCTTCCCAGCTCTATCCTACTGTGAACCCATAGATGTCCACAGGACCAGACTGTCCTGTGGCTAAGCAGGGGCTTGGATATAGCCCACGAGTACCAGACCCTTACAGCCTCACCCCAGTGAACACTTCAGCTTCCCAGTGAACACTGTCTCTGGTTCCCAATGGACACAAAATCATGCAACCTCTGCAGGTGTGCCCCATGCCCCCCACCCCCGCTATAGCTTTCATAGCACACATTGAGTGGGATTACACCTTCGCCACCATCTGAAGGCCTCCCATGGTCTTAGTGTGTGTGTGTGTGTGTGTGTGTGTGTGTATGTATAGTGCTAGGGTTTGAACCCAGGTCCTTTGCACTAAGCTGCATCCCCAGCCCTTATTACTATTGGCTTTTTGAAGTAGGGTCTATGTATTTCAGATAAGACTGGTGATACTGGCCCTGGGGCACACAAGGCCAGAGCTGGTGAGCTATGGGTGAGGCAGCAGGACCTCTGAGAACAAGGCCTAGCCCCACATTCATATCTCAATGTGCAAGGCAGATCCTATGTGAAAAGATACCCAAGGCCCACAGAATCCATGTCCTGTTCCCACCAGGTCTGCACCCACTGCCTCGAGCGGGCTGCCTACGCTCCCCCTCCTGGACAAGGACAAGGGCTGAGCAGAACCGCGAGAAACAGCCCCTTGGAGATCCTGAGCGGCAGACTGCGATTGTAGACACTTTTCTCACTGTGGAGAGGCCCAAGGAGGACTAGGCTGTCGCCACTGCCAGGCCACCCGTCTTCACGATGTCAAACATATATCCTGGCCTGGCAACACACTGCACCCTCTCCATGAGGATCCAGCCGTCACTTCCTCATGGCAGCCAGGGAAGGGCTGCCAGCCACAGGCTTCTGGGCACCCAGCACAAGCACAGCCCAGTGGCCTTACCTCCGGCTGCTGCACAGCCCTGGACAGGCAGGACAGGGGCATGATGTTCCTGTTCAGGATGAAGCAAGCACAGCGTGGGCCTTCTGGAACCTTCTGTCCATAGTACCAGTGCTCACATTGGCTCCAGTATCCACAGGTCCTGTGCCACTTGGCTCAGAAGCCACAGTGGGCCTGGTGTAGCCCATGGCGTGCTCCACCATCCAGCCATGCATGGGGCCAGGTAGACATCTCCACCACTATCCATCATGCCCACCCCTCGACCCCAGGGAGGCCCTGCTGGTACCAGGGCTCCCTCTCCAACCCAGTACAAGGCCTATCTCTTGCCTTTCAGGCTCATGTGATGGTCAAAGGGTGCGGGCCCGGTGCACCTCCTCAGCTTGGAACACCAAATACAGCCTACTGCTGGGGCAGGGCTCACCCTCTCCTACAGCATCTGTGTGCCCATCCCCCATGCGCCAGTTGCACACAGGATGTGGCCTGGCTCTGGGTGTGTCTGGAAGGGGCCAGGCCCACTGCTTTCTGGTAGTATGGACATTCACTCTAAACGGACAGACAAGCATCTGAACTGACCACAAACCAAGACTGGGTTTGAAATGCAAGCTTGCTTTCAGTCCCCAAACCAGCTTGCCCTCCTGTGCCTGTTAATGCTTCTGGGAAAGGCAGTAGGCTCTTGATTTCATTCTGATGAGACCTGGGCAGCAGGGACCCTGACACAACCCAGGAGTCCTCTGCCTTGGAGCCACTTCCCATGCACAAGGCCTCCCAGTGAACACTGTCTCTGGTTCCCAATCGACACAAAATCATGTAACCTCTGCAGGTGTGCCCCACACCTCCCCCTCACCTTCCTGCTGTAGCTTTCATAGCACACATCCAGAGTGGGATTAAATCTTCAACACCATCTGAAGGCCTCCCATGGTCTTTGTGTGTGTGTGTGCATGTGTGTAGTCCTGGGGTTTGAACACAGGTCCTCTGCACTGAGCTATATCCCCAGCCCTTATTATTGTTGGCTTTTTGAAGCAGCGTCTCACTGTATTTCAGGCTGGCCTTGAACTCATGGCAATCCTGCCTCAGTCTTGTGAGCTTTTTGAAGCTGGGTTTCACTGTTGGCTAGTACCAGGCTCCAATTTGTACTTCTCCTGCCTTAGTCTACCAGAATCCTGGGACAATATATGAGCATCACGATGCTCAGCATAGCCTCCCCCTCTCTAGCTGACAACAGGGTACAGTGAGCCCACAGGAGTCTGGGGTACTCTGTGCCTTTGGATCAGTCTCTGCTTGATGCTTCTGGGACTCTGCTGTACTGCACACCAGGTTGTACTTACTTGAGTGTCATGTACCCTGGGTTTCTGGTTCCTAAGTGATACAACAAAGGAAGCACTTGAATGACAACCCCAGGCCCGTGCAAGTGTCCCAGGGCCTTCCCCCACAGCCATATTGCTGGAGATCTCTGGGGCCAGGCCTTGTCTATTTCAGTCACCCAGAAGCCAAGGGGAGAGGGGGACCTCTTGTCTGAAGACTCCCAGCAGAGGACTGTGGTAGTTACAACTCTGAAACTTCCCTCTTCATTTCCTAGGAAGGGCCCATAGTTCCTGGCATACTGCAAATCCAACTCCAAAGGAGGGAGGTGGGATAGATAAAAGCTGGCCTACTTTAGCTGGCTCAGTTTGAACCAGGATAAGGCCGTCTGCCCCCACCTCCCACAGTCTCCATCTGTGGAACACCAACAAATAGCAATGCCTGTCCCCAGTAGGAACATAATGGGGAGCAGCAAGGTGAACCCTGGTATCAGGCTGGCTCATCAACGAGCACCTGTGAAGGATGGAGGTGAGGGCAACTGGACCTATGTAGTGAGGATGGAGAGACTGCTGGGAGGATCAATGACTCAGGGTCATTCCAGCCTCAGAGACAGAATCCCTAACCCTCTCTGGTGGTATTGGTAGGAAACAATCACAATGTCAGCCATTACCCAGGTAACCACAGCAAAAGCATACAATGTTGATTAATGCCAGCCTGGAGGTCCTATGACATCCCAATGGAACACCACACTATCTCCATCGCAGGGACCAAAGGGTGAGGCCATGACAGAACCCCAAATGGTTCTGCTAATCTGGCTGTGGTGGAAGCTGAGCATAGGAGATTTAAATTTTCAATAATGGGGCCAGGCATATAGTTCAGTGGTACCATGACTGCCTGGCAAGTGCAAGGTCAAGTTAGATCCTCAGTCCTGGAAAAATAATTTTTTTTCAATAATGTACAATTTAAGAAAAAGAACTAAAAGTGCCTGTTCCTAGTTGGACCTCTATTTCTGAGGTCATGAGCACCAAGGTGCTAGAGGATCAACAGTGACGCTTCCTAGCTATGTACTCTGGGACTCGGCAAGTTCAAGACACCAGGGGAATGCCTTCACTGAACCTGACAGCCTTCACATAATTCACTATACCTAGACAAGGCAAAGGGCTTTTCAGTCTGTGACATAAAAAGGCCTTCAGCTTATAACCTGGAGCTAGCCTTTCTCCTTACTGGAAGGTCAACACAAGGCCAGGGCCAAGAGGTATCCACCAACAGTTAAGAGCCAAGTAGGCAGGGAGACCCTTGCTCTGTGAGGAAGGCTCACAGGAGAACACTGGTCAGTAAGGCTTACCTACCCAAAGACCAGGTTCTCAGGAAGGACTGCCCCAGATGTGTACTGAGTTCTACCACCCTCTCTTACCCACATTCATTGATGGCTCTGGGTTTCCTCCCTGAGATCTAACTGGCTTGTCTAATGTACTAACATCTAGCCTTTCCTTGGAGATGAAAATGCCCTCATAGGCTCAGATTTTCTTCTTCTTTTTAGATTTTTGAGACAGGGTCTCAGTTTGTAGTTCAGGCTGGTCCTGAACTCAGCAATCCTCCTGCCTCTGCCTCCCGAATACTGGGATTACAGGCGTGAACCACCATGCCCAGCATTTGTGGTATGTGGTACTGACTGCTGTTAGGAGTGAGTCAGCACACCTAGGCTTGCCGTATGTTGTTACCGGGGATTGAACTCAGGACCTTGTACTTCCAAGGCAAGCGCCGAACCATGAGCTAAATCCCCAGCCCCAGGTTCACATTTTCCCTGAGACTCCCTCACTAGCCTTTGAGGGAATCTGCTGAGCCAAGACTGCCCCATGACTGACTTTAAGGACATTCCAGGTCACCAGGAAATGGAGTCCTGTCTCAAACAAAAGGTCAGGGTGAGGCTTCTGAGGTTACTGATCTCTGGCTGGTGAGACACCAGGGGGTGGGTGGGAGGAATATGCCTTTCCTTGGTTAGTCACTATTCCCCTGTGACCCTGGAGCCACCTTCTGGCTCTTGTTGCCTAGACCCAGCTCATTTGTGTGGGTCTTGAGCGTCCCCAGTATGACTGTTTGTGCTTGTCACGGGTTTAATATGTTTTCTGGCAGTTCTAGCAGTTGCTCTCAAAGGATCTGACTGCAATGGTGCTACACGGAGCTTCCCTGCAAGTGCTGCTCAGTGTCTCCCTCCTCCTGTCCCCGGTTCCAGTCCTTCAGCCCCTCAGGAAGGGACGTGTCCTCCTCCAGGCTGCCAGTGCCCTCCACAAACTCCTCATAGGTAGACTTCTCCACAAAGGGCCGAGGACCCAGCAGTTCAACCATGTCGGCCTTCTCTAGCACTTCCTTCTCAAGCAGCCGCCGGCCCACCTGGAACAACACCACCTGTCAGGCTCCCAGACCGACGCCCTCACCCTGAGCTGTCCCATTTAAGCCACTGGTCACACTTGCCTTTTCCACTTGCTCCCGGCATCGAGTCAGCAGTTCTAACGTGCGATCGTAGGCAGAGCTGATGAGGTGCCGAACCTCCTCATCAATTAGCTGAGCAGTGGCCTCGCTGTAGGGCTTCTCTGTAAGGACCTCACCTTGTCGTGGGAGGTCAAAGGACACCTGCCCTAGCCTCTCACTCATCCCAAACTGTGCGATCTGGAAACCACAGGGAGCCCAGGGTGAGCCGCACCCTTAGGGGTGTGAGGCTATGCCAGGACACCCACCTCTTACCTGTGCATAGGCACTCTGTGTGACCTTCCTTAGGTCGTCCTGTGCCCCCGTGGTGATCTGCCCAAAGAACAGCTGCTCAGCCACCCGGCCCCCCAGCATCATGCACATGCGGTCAAAGAGCTGCTCTCGTGTATAGAGGTGCTGTTCACGGGGCAGGTACTGGGCGTAACCAAGCCCCTTTCCCCGGGGGATGATAGACACCTGCAAGACAAGATGGGGCTGTCAATTCCCACACAGTTCTCACAGGTGCTGCCCAGACATGTGTGGAAGGGAGGAGAGGCATAACCCAAGCCCCACACTAACCAGCAGGGCTTCCCTGGAGAGCAATCTAGGGATTGTTACCACGGAGACTATCTTGATTGATCCTGCAGGCATGGAGGCTCTACAGGCATTGACAGACCCCATGCTTAGGAGCCAAGCGAGCCAAGATCAAGCTTTCTTTACAAAGTCCATGGCTGAGGCTCCATCTGGAGTCAACAGCCCTGCTCTGGCTTCCACTCCTAAGACTTAATCTTGGAAAAATTCAGACCAGAATACTCCTTGAAAGGAAAGAGCATGGGCCGGGGATTTAGTTCAGTGGTTCCAGCGCCTGCCTTGCAAGTGTAAGGGCTTGGGGTTCAATCCTCTGTAACCACATACAACAATGCTGGGTGTGGAGACTCACACCCACAAGCAATCTGAACCACATACCACAATGCCGGGCCGTGGTGGCTCACGCCTGTAATCCCAGCACACAGGAGGCACAGGCAGGTGGTTTGCTGTGGGTTCTAGGCTTGCCTGGGCTACACAGTGAGCTCAGAGCCAGCCTGAACTAAAGAAGAGACCCTGTCTCAAAAAAAAAAAAAAAGAAAGAAAGTAAAGGCCATGCCTATGAGTACTATATGGGTGGATACTCAAACAGCCACAAAGCCAATTCTACCAGGTTTTAAGGCCACCCTGTCGTGGCTGACAGTTGTGGCAACTGACCTTCAGCAGGGGGTCTGCATGCTCCAGGAACCAGCCCACCACTGCATGCCCGGCCTCATGGTAGGCCACAGTCATCTTTTCACTGGGCTGCAAGACCTGGGTCTTCTTCTCAAGGCCTATAAATCATGTTTCCTGTGAGTGAGGGCTAGGGAGGAATGGCCACCACCCAGCCCTCCACAGATGAGCCTGTCTGCACCACACTTCACTCCCTAGCCCAACTGTCCTCCCTGCGTGCACTATACCATTTAGGTGATAGTCACAGAGTTACCTTCTTCAGTGGAAGAAGCAAGACCCATACATGGATTGGTGAGGAATGATTTCCACTATCCTAACAGCCCAGAATGCAACAGGAATGGGACAAGAACAAGGGGATGACGCCGCATGTCACAGTGCTCTAAGTCACTGTTACAGAGATCATTAGCCCCTGGCGCCTTCTACATATATATTTTACACTTTGTAGGGTGTTTTGGTTTTGGTTTCTTGAGACAGGGTCTTTCTATGTGGTTCTGGCTACACTCAAACTCAGAGTGATCCTGCCATAGCTGGTCCAGTGCTGGGAATACAGATGCGCACCAGAAAGCTCAGTTGTATGTTGTACTTCACAGAGATGGTGCTTGAGAATGCTCTCCCATTGGCAGCCTTCAGCTCTATGTGGACAATGGATGCTAAGAGGAGCTGCCACTACCTGCCTTCAGGAAAGGACCAGTAAAGATGGATCAGTCTAGCAGGCTCCAAGATCTAACTTCTGCTGAGCTGCCTGAGATACAAGTGTGAATGCCCTCTTTCCTGGTGTGCTGGCTGAAGTAGCATACACCTTTAATCCTAGCACTAAGGGAGGCTGAGGGAGGAGGAGTACAACCTCAAACCCAGCCTGGCTAATTTAGTGAAAACTGTCTTGACACCAAATTAAAGGGCTGGGGCTGCAGCTCACTGTAAAGTGCTCTCAATTCAATCCCCATGACCACCAAAAATAAAATTAAAAAATAAAAGCATTACATTCATTCCATTAACAATACTGCCCCAGGAGAGCCCCGACAGTAGGAGTGGGGGTGCTCCCTGCATTCCCCTAAGCTCTTCCCAAGAAAAACCACAGCCCCAGATGCCCCGTCCCAAACCCAACCTTTCAGTGAGACACTGCTACCACCTCAGGCCTCACCTCAGAAGCACAAGACCCGCAGAAAAGTCCCCAGTCCCAAATCTGAGTTTGGAAAGCTGCTCATATGCCCACATGCAAAGTGAAGCTGGGGCTAGGGCTGAGGAACACCCTCCTCTCTGGACAGCCAGGCTCACCTCCAATGACCCTCTCAATGGCTTGCTCAAAGTGCTTCTCCTGAACGGAAGGACTCAGGTGGCGGGCTGCGATCAGTGCAGCTTCATTGCACACATTGGAAATATCAGCACCTGAGCAGAGAAAGGAGAAACAGCCAACAGTCAATGCTGCCTGCTCTGAAGGGCAACCAGGTCAGTTTTGTTAGAAAGGAAACATCTCAGAGAAGCTGAGGTTAACTTCAGAACAGTAACTACTCATAATCAACTAAGACTGCTTTATCATTTTTTTTTTTTGAAAGTACAGGGGACCAAACCTATAGGCACTCTATCACTATATAGGGCCATATACCCAGCCCTTTTATTTTGGGAGACAGTGTCTCACTAAATTACTCAGACTAACCTAAAACTTATTTTTTTTTTTTTTTGAGACAGGGTCTCGCTTTGTAGTTCAGGCTAGTCCTGAGCTCAGCCTCAAACTCACATCACAGCAATCCTCCTGCCTCTGCCTCCCAAGTGCTGGGATTACAGGCGTGAGCCACCACGCCCGGCACTGTGGTATGTGGTACTGATTGCTGCTGGGCGTGAGTCTCCACACCAAGTACTATATGTAGTTACCAGGGACCAAACTCAGGTCCTTGCACTTGCAAGACAGGCGCCGGAACCAATGAGCTAACTCCCTGGCCCAGTTTTGTGCTTCTTAAAGCCCCCAAATCTTTAGGATGCCTCCAAAGTGCCCTGTACCTTGTAAGGTCTTATTAGTACAGTATTTTATTAAATTAAATTACATAGCTGAAGGAAACAAAGCATATTTAGTGTTTAAACTAAAACTAGTCATTTTTCTGAGCATATCAGAATTTTATGACTTTTCACAATTCACAAGTACTCTATGAATGTAATCCCTGTAAATTTCAGGGATCCGGTGTATAGGAGATAAATTCCAACTTCATTCCTTTGCATGCAAATATCAGTTGTCCCAGCACCATATGCTGAAAAGACTGTTTGTTCTTTGCTGTTTTATGAAATTTGTTTTTTGCTCCCCCTCCTCTTACCAGGGATGAAACTCAGGACTTTGTTCTTGAGAGGCAGGTGGGGCCCCAAAAAGCACATTATTTTTCACAGCAGTAACGGAAGATATCTGCTTCATTGCTGAATCTTGTCTCTTCAGGGCTCACAGTCACAGGCCTCAGGACTGTCAGGAAGTAAATTCATTATTTTTCCCCCTTTTTTTTTTGGAGGTAGGGTCTTCCTATGTAGTTTAGCCTGGCCTTGGACTCATTATGTAGCCCAGGCTGGCTTCAGACTTACAGCAATCCTCCTGCTTCAGCTTCCCAAGTGCTCAGGTTACAGGCATGCCCCACTGAGCCCAGTGCAAGTCACGAAACTTTGATATGTCTTCCCATCCAAGAAGAGGACTCTGTCTGGGGGTTGTTCCTTCATGGTCATCATCTAGAGCTTACATTTTAGAGTCTGGGCTACAACCTCATTTTTGCTCCATTAATTTCAGTCAACTGAACCACGGCCAGATGAGATAATCAATCAGAGATGGAAGTGACAGCAAAAGTTGTCTGCCTAGTCAGGACCTCTCCTTTTAATTCTTTTATGCCAGAGCAGTCTCCTTTATTTTGCTGCATAAAAAGGTTACTATCAAGATGAGACCCTAGAAAATAATGCCCAGATTATGTTTTGGCAAGGTTTCTAATAAACGTCACCCAAAAGTTTCTTCCGTGGATATGTTCCATCCATGTACTCGTATGTGATTAGACTGACAAATCAAGTGACCCCGGCTGTTTTCCAACACTGGCACTAGACCAAGGAGATTCTTCACTTAGGCTTTTTCAGGTTGGTATTGATGAACTTGTGCCCACAGAGAGGCACTTGGCTGACAACACTGCAATGTGTGCCGACCTCCATGTATCACAGGCACTGCAGAAGTCACTGGTGTTATTTCACAGGGCAGCCTGAAAGACCTTCAGCACTTCTCACAGAACAGATATACTAATAATAAACTCCCCTAGCTTTTTAAAAGTCTAAATTGTTTTCGTGTCTCCTTCACTTTCTACAAACCACTTTGCCAAATATGAAATAACACAACTGATTTTCTTTTTGACTCCTTTTTGGTGTCCTTGTAGACAATGTCTTACTATGTAGCATAGGCTGGCCTCGAACTCACAGCAATCCTCCTGCCTCAGCCTCCTGAGTACTGGGATTACAGGTGTGCACACCATACCTAGCTCAGCTGTTTCTGTCTCAGCACAGTAACTAATGTGCTCAGCCTTGAGTGTCCGCACAGAACCTGGCTATTAATCTCATGGAAGACTCTTGTGGATGTATCCTCTGTCACTGCCACCTTTAGACTCTCTAGTCTAGGGTTTGGCAGTTGGATTACAATATGTTTCAGTGTGGATTTCTGAGTTTATTGCTACTTTTGATTTTTTTTTTTTTTGGTATCAGAGATTGAACTTATGACCTTGTGCTTACCAGACAAGTGCTGGGCCACTGGGCTAAATCCCTGAACCTTACTGCTGCTTTTTGATTTGCTCAAAATTGCTACCTTTGAGTTTGCTGGGTTTCTCAGGCATGTAGGTTCATGTCTTTTGTCCAGTTTGGGAATTTCAAACCGTTGCTTCTTCAAATATTCTTTTTGCCCTTATTCTCTGCCCTGTTCTGGAACCCCCACAATGCATGTGTGGTCTTGGCGACAGGAATCAATGTATCACAGGTCCTTCACTGTTTTTGAGGCAGGGTCTCACTATGTAGTTCAGACTGGTCCTGAACTATGTTATCCTACACTGGCTTCAAAGTCAAAGGGAGCCTCTTTCCTCAGCCTCCTGAGTGCTGGGATTGCAGATGTGCTCCGTTCCACCATACCTGGCTTCATTCTTTTTTTCATTCTGCTTTACAGGCTGGAAAACTTCATCTAAGTTCCAAGCCCCCAAATTTTTGTTCTCTTCTGTCTGCTCAAATTTATTATTGAACCCCTCTAGTGAGTTTTTCATTTCACTTCTAGTACTTCTCAGCTTCAGATCATCCACCTGGGTCTTTTGTACAACTTCTGCTTCTTTGTTATCATTCTTTATTTGTAGATTACTCTGGTCCTTTTTCTATGGTTTCTTGTAAACCCGAATATACTTTAAGATAGTTAATTTTAAGAACTGCTTTGTATATCTAGTTCTGCACTTCACTGGGACAGATGGTATTTGTTTTTGTTTTTGTTTTTTCTTTCATGTGAACAGACACTTGCTGTTCTCTGCAGGCTTTTTTTCTTTCTGCAGAATACTTGTCAAATTTTTAAATACCTTTGCTTATTTTTGATACACCACAGTGCAAAAAGTGAGTAGAGACCATCAAACAAAATTTTAATGTCAGGTTTCCAAGCTTAATATTTTCCAAGGTAAAATAGCTAATCTCCTCCCTGGAGGTATACGATGAGAAAAGGAAGGAGAGAGGAAAGTATTAACCAAAGAAGAACCACTGAAACTAAAATGCTAGCGTTGTCGTGGCTTTTGGAACTGTGCTAACAGTTCTTTTTCCGTGTGAATTTCATATGTGCCAAGTGTCAGAGGGGAGGGACACAGTTCTCTGTCTTCTGTATCATAATGTCCACCCTCAGAGGCTGCCTCTCATCCCTCAGGCATAGCAAAACCACAAGAAAAGACTGAAGGAGAAGCAGCATCCCTAGGTAGGGCTGGCCCCTCCCGCTGGGGAGTGGTACTGAGCTATCCCTCCTGAGAGGCAGTCCAGTCACTCCTGCTGTGTGTGCCCACTGGAAATCCCCCGAGGGGCCATAAAAACAAAGGCTGTTAACTTAACCAGTTTTTTGGTATGCAGATGGATACTCTTAAACTGCAAGTGAAGAAACAAGGGGAATAAATAACTTTCTGAGTTCCTGCCATAGATGATGCATGAAGTATAAACACTGACCCAGTGCAGGGCAGGAGACTGCGAGCAGCGGGGAAGCAGCACTGGTACACACTCCAGATTGGCAGAAGCAGGTGAATGTGGGTTGACGCCCTGTGGGAAGCTGGCTACAGGAACTGAGAGGGACAGTTGCAAGGGAGGCTATAATGGGGCAGGAAGCATCTTTGAAGGTCCCTGCCTACTCTGGTAGGGAAACAAGTATCTGAGCATACAAAATAATTTTAATGAAAAAAGAACAGAGAAAAGCCAAGGAACCGTTCCATTTTGGAGCACAAATTAAAGTCCAGGGTATATGACTCACCTCAGGTATCTTCCTCGAACATGACTATAGTCCTGTGCAATAAAGGCTTATTAAGCTGAATCAAAACTAAAATATTCATGGGCCGGGGAGTTAGCTCAGTGGTTCCGGCGCCTGTGTTGCAAGCGCAAGGACCCGGGTTCGATTCCCCGGTAACTACATAACAATACTGGGTGTGGAGACCCCACACCCAGCAGCAACCAGTACCACATACCACAGTGCCGGGCGTGGTGGCTCATGCCTGTAATCCCAGCACTCGGGAGGCAGAGGCAGGAGGATTGTGATGTGAGTTTGAGGCTGAGCTGAGGGCCAGCCTGAACCACAAAGTGAGACCCTGTCTCAAAAAACCTAAAAAAAAAAAAAAAA
>PVIR01012832.1:0-43719 GCA_004026965.1 Petromus typicus | reverse complement strand
TGAGCATGTCTTTTTTATGATAAAAGGTTAGCTAAGGGGTGCTTTAGAATTTTTCAGAGTGTATTATGGATATTTCTATCATTTCTTATGAGATATGTAGTCTTTTTTTTTTTTAGATTTTGAAACAAGATCTTGCTTTGTAGTTCAGACTGGCCCCAAACTCATTATGTAGTCCAGGCTAGCCTTCAACTCACAGCAATCGTCCTGCCTCTGCCTCCCGAGTGCTGGGATTACAGGCGTGAGCCACCATACGTGGCACTGTGGTACAGGGAACTGAACTCAAGACCTTGCACTTGCGAGGCAAACACTGGAACCACTGAGCTAAATCCCTGACCCAAGATACATAGTCTTGACTAACACCAACTTGAGTTACAAATAGCCCTCATAAACAAATTTAATTTGTAAATCAAAGATCCACTGTAATAGATTCTGGTCACTGACCATCAACTTCTTTGGTTTTTTATTTGTTTTGTTTTTAGACAAAGTCTCACTGTTTATTCCAGACTGGCCTCCAACTCTTGGCAATTCTTCTGCCTCAGCCTCCTAAGTGCTAAGATTATAAATACACACCACTATGCCCAGTTCTTGGTCAACTTTTCTCTTTTTTTGAGACAAGGTCTGACTATGTGCATAGTCCAAACTGGTCTCAAACTCATGGCGATCTTCCTGCCTCAGCCTCCTGGGTGCTGGGGATTTATCGAGATGGCCCAGCCAGCGGGCCTCCTGAGGATTACAGGTTTGTGTCACCACATCTGACTCTTTTGTCAACTTTTTTATTTCTATTTTTATTTGTTTGAGACAAGGTCTCACTGTGACAGTCAGGCTGGCCTGGAACTCCAGCAAGCCTCCTTCCTCTGTCCCCCTGGATGATGGGATACAGGGGTGTGCCACCATGCCTGGCCCCTTGGTCAATTTTTTTTTTTTTTTTTGAGACAGGGTCTTGTTTTGTAGTTCAGTCTGGCCCCGAACTTACTATGTAGCCCAGGCCAGCCTTGAACTCATAGCAATCCTCCTGCCTCTGCCTTCCAAGTGCTAGGATTACAGGCATGAGCCACCATTCCCCGCACTGTGGTATGTGGTTACTGAGGATCAAACCTAGGACTTTGCACTTGCCAGGTAGACACTGAAACCACTAAGCTAAATCCCTGCTCCATCCTTTGTCAGTTTTTTTAAAGAACAAAACTAAACTTGAACTGAACAGTTTTGTAATCCAAGCTTCTGATTTATGGTGTGTGTGTGTTGTGTGTGTGTGTGTGTGTGTGTGTGTGTGTGTAACTAAACCCAGAGCCTTCACACAGAGCAACACTCCCAGTCTTTTTATTTACTTTTTAAAAATTTGATATAGGGTCTTTCCAATTTACTAAATTACCCAGACTTGGCTTGAATTTGCCATTCTTCTGCTTCAGCCTCACAGACTGCTGGGATTACAAACATTAGCCACTCAGCTATTATTTTATCATTAAAAATCTGGATTATCTTGAGGTCTCAAGGCTCAACTTTTGTTTTGTTTTGTTTGTTTTTTGCTATTTTGAGACAGAATCTCCCTGTGTAGTCCAGGCTGGCCATGAATTTATTTAGTAGCCCAGACTAACCTTGAGCTCAAGGGAATCCTCCTGCCTCAGCCTCACAACTGTTGGGATTACAGGCATGTGCCACCACACCTAGCTAAGGCTTATCACTTTTTAATCCAGGACATTCAGGATATAACATTAAAGTTGAATAAACTGTAACTGTTGGGGACCAGGGATTTAGCTCAGTGGTTCCAGTATCTTCCTGGCAAGCACAAGGTCCCAAGTTCAATTCCCCATAACACACATTACAATGCTAGGCATGGTGACTCACACCTGTAAACCCTGCACTTAGGAGGCAGAGGCAGGACGATTACTGTGAGTTCAAGGCTAGCCTGGGCTACATAGCAAGTTCAGGGCCAGCCTGAACTATAAAGTGAGACCCTATCTCAAACAAAACACAACAAAACAAAACAAAACCTGTAATTGTTGAGCAATTTCAGGTTTTCTCAATTTGTATTGTAGCATGTATTTAAGCAGTAGGCATGTTTAATGTTGAAAGAGTTGGACTGTTAAGTATTACATACAACACTGGATTCATGTTGAAAAACCTGCTATTTTGTAAAACTCAATATAGGAGCTGTGCCTGCAATTACTGGACCGGGGATTTAGCTCAGTGGCACTGCGCCTGACTTGCGAGCACAAGGTTGTAAATTTAATCCTCTGTACTAGATGTTTGTCAATTCTAGTTTCATTTAATAACTTGAATGGTGCCCGGTGTGGTGGCACACACCTGTAAACCTAGCACTCGGAATGCTGAGGCAAGAGGATTGCTGTGAGTTTACTCCAGCCTGGGGTACATAGTGACTTCAAACCCAGTCTGAACTATATTGTCTCAAAAAACAAACAAATAAACAAAAACTCTGTATATCAATTTAAGCTTTTTTTTTTTTAAATAGGGAAATTTTGAGATATAAAACCAAGACCTTCATAGAGTTTTGGTCTTGATCTTTGTATGAAATTCTGGGCCTTGATTTAAATTTTGTGTTGTATTGTGATTTGCTTTTATTGCACCAAATGGACCTTGTCAAATAAATCTTTAAAAAAAAAAAAAGAAAAAAAGGGACTAGGGCTTTAGCTCAGTGGTTCCGGCGTATTCCTGCCTGGCAAGCGCAAGGTCCCTAGTTTGATTCCAAGTAACCACATACAACAATGCTGGGTATGGTGACTCACACCCACCACAATCAGTACCACATACCACAATGCATATATACATATATTATATATAATATATATTATATATACCATTATATATATTATATGTTAATTGTATACATTATATTTATATATAATGTATATATATAATATATTTATATTTATATTTATATTTATATAGTTCAATATGAAGCCCCTGGGTTTCCAGTACCACAAAAAAATGACATGTATAATAAATATTTAATATGAGTCCATAAAATCTGCTAAGTGGAAAAAGTAGGCAAGATAACTTCACATTATGTAGGATAAAAAGAAAAAACCTGAAGATAGAGGCTGGACATGCTGGCACGTACCTATAATCCCTACACTTGGAAGGCTGAGGCGGGAGAATCACTGAGAGTCCCGGACCAGACTGAACTACACAGTAAGTTCACAGCTAGCCAGAATTACATAAAGAGACTCAGTTTCAAAAGCCAAAACCAAAACAAAACAAAAAACTGAAGATAAAATAAATATAGAATAATATATAAAGACTAAAAGCAAACATGTTAATATTGATTTCCTCTTTGTGGTGTGATTAGGAATCAAAGTGTTCCTTCCCTCTTGTCAAACAAATTTTAAAAGCATGTCTTTTTTTTTTTTTTCAGTCAGAGTCTCGATTTGTAGTTCAGGCTGGCCTTAAACTCACTATGTAGCCCAGGCTACCTCGAACTCAGCAATCCTCCTGCCTCAGCTTCCCAAGTACTGGGATTACAAACATGAGCCACCAAGCCCAGCACTGGTGTGTGATACTGATTGCTGATGGGTGTGAGTCACCATGTCCAAATTGTTATATGTGGTTACCAGGATCAAACTCAGGACCTTGAGCTTGCAAGGCAGGTGCCGAATCACTAAGCTAAATCCCCAGTTCCAAATAGCAGGCTTAAATTCTTTTTTTGAGACAGGGTCTCCCTTTGTAGTTCAGGCTGGCCCTGAGCTCACTATGTAGTCCAGGTGAGCCTCGAACTCAGAGCAATCCTCCTGCCTCTGCCTCCCAAGTGCTGTGATTACAAGCATGTGCCACCAAGCCCGGCATTGTGGTATGTGGTTACCGGGGACCAAACTCCAGACCTTGCATTTGCAAGGCAGATGTCAGAAACACTGAGCTAAATCCTCACCCTTATCATAGCTTTTTGACACAGGATCTCCCTATGTAGTTTCAGTCTGGCCTTGAACTGGACAGCATCCTCCTGCCTCAGCCTCCTGAGTGCAGGAAATATATAATCTTCTAAGTCCTCCCTCAGAATTAACTAATATTAACATCTGTAAACAGTCTTTCCTGACCTGTATCTTCTTTGTAACCATGTATATCCACATTGATTTTTTTCGTTCATCTTAACATTAAATCTCACACTTTTTCATTTCAGAGTATATAGAGCCATCTCCTCTTCTCCTCCTTCCCCTTTTGTGTAGATGAATCTGTTTATGACTCTAACTTTTGACAGGCATTCTGGTCTCTTTCAATCCTACGATTTTACAACAAGGGAGCAATGAACAGTAATAAATACCAGCTAAGGACAGAAGGACTGAAAAACATTTAAAATCACAAAGGGGCAAATATTTCTGCATATATATATTTTTTTATTTTTAGACTTTTCTATATTTCCCTAACATTCTGTTAAGGGCCGACACATAACTTAGAAGGAAAACATACAAGTAAAAACAAACGTTTATTAACGAGGAAAAGAAACAGGAAAACAAACCTAAAAAGGCAGATGGGGCAGTCCCACCCCTTCCGGCGGAGGGGAGTGGGGAGGGGAAGGCAAAAGGAGGGCGGGTCACCACGGTCCGCACCAATCAGAGCGCGGTTGACAGGCAGAGGCTGGGGAATTCGGAAACACATCCCGCCCCTCAAACGGCCTCGGTGTTTTGCTTCCGTAACCAGCCTGGAAACCAGCTAGGCCTATCCTACGCGCCGCTGAGGGCCGCTATTGGCTGCCAGAAAACTCCACCTACCTGCCTGCTGATTGGCCGCGGTGAATTAGGTAAAAGGAGCCTGTTGCTGAGCAAAAACAAGTGCTTCAACTTTCGCGGAGACATTGGAATTGAAAATGTACTTTTTTGTCCTGAGGTTAAAAAAAAATTCTATCTACTATTTATTCTGCTCCTACAAAATAACAAGCTCCGTTCTCCAGAGTTTTTAGGCAGTGATAGTTACAGCCACATCCAGTCACTGACCTAGGTACGTTAGACTAAGAACAACCATAATATAGTTAATAAATATGGATCATTGAATACTCAGTCGGCATCAAGCCTCGTTGCGGTGTTTGCAGGCCTTAGCACTCGTTTCCACAGTATCCCCGTGGAGTAAACCATTGCACGGTTTGACACAACAGGAAACAGGTTCAGAAAATGTGTAGGTTCGCACTAAAAGGCAAGGGAGAAGTTGTTCCTTCAGCAAATGTGCGGGGCTCGGGGCAGCCTAAGGTATAGCTGGCTCCAGATTGGGGGGGCTGGCCTTCAAGAGCCTAGGCTCGCTCTGTAGACAACTTTCTGGCTCCCACAGAGCTGGGATTGTAGGCGTGCGCCACCACCCCAAGCTCAGATCTCTTTCTTCTGGACCTGAGGCTTTCTGCTGTAGAAAGAGTGAGTTCAAACAATGCAAAGTATGCGTAGGCTAAGAAGTCTTAAGAAATCGACTGGTCCTTGTTCAGCAACCACATGATCTGTACTTAGCCTTTGCCTGATCTCTTTTCAGCCTTTACTTAGCCTTTGCCCGATATCTTTGCCTGATCTCTTTCTTGAGGTGATGACCTGGGACCTGACAATTGTATAAACCGAAAACTGGGGCGACTCTCAGTCCACCTTTTACCCCACCCCACCCCCGGTCCACTCTAGCTGAGCGGTAGCAGGGCCTCGCCTGCAGGGGGCGCTGAGAGCTCACTCCGCCGACAAACTAACCGAACTCTAGCAAATTGCCCAAGAGCACTGAGGTTAGTTTTCATATTTGATTTAACAGGGATCAGCTTTCCCAGACCTGAAGACTTCTGTCCTCCAAAACCAATTGAGGAAAGCGAATTACATGCATTGCCCAACACCAGCTCTCTGCATTGTTGATCTGGAAGGTTAGAGCTCATTTCAAATTCCTTTGTTTTGAAGATGAGCAAACAGATTCCGAGGGGGAAAAATGCAGTTTGGGTGACAAGGCTGAAAACTAGCTCCTGGACTTGCCTGGCTCCTGAGAAGCCCCTTCGAGTCTGTGGTGGTCCCATCCTGAATGCACAACGCCAGGGACCAGTTTCAGTGTTGCTGGCTCAGCTCCACAGCGCGGGAGCTAGGAGGACCGAGCGCAACTCCTCCTGCTCAAGGAGCAATTGAATGGATGTGTGAATAAGCGTCTACCGTGGCTTTATCAAACCAGCTGGAATGAGGCTTCATTCCTAAAAGTTCCTCCTGGGCAGAAACTGTGTTCTGACCCGGGGTGGGGAGAAGACAATTAAAAAACAAAACAACTCGAAACATAACATCTTGAATAGCTCCCAGAATGGTAGTAGAATAAGGTCATTAAAGTGATTCCAGAATTGAAGATCAGAAATACAGAACAGATGAGTATCCCCATCAAAGGGATAATCCGAGTGGAGATCTGAAGCAGAGGAAATCTCAAAACTGTTTCAAATCTAATCTAGTGGTGTCTATGTCTTCAAGACTGGACTGTGATTGAGAAAGAAAAATAGCTTTGGCCAATCGGCAGCCTCAACGTAGCTGATGCAAGAGTCCAGAGAGTATGGCAACAGGAGGAGGAGGGTTCCTCTGAAGCCAAAATACAAGACCTGGGGGAGGGGAGGAATGTGCTCGGCCAGTGTCACCGCCCCCCCTGCAGCGCTGCACTACTGGGTTTCTGGGGCCCAGCACAGCGCCTGGTCCACAAGACTTGGTCGATACTTTCTGAATAGAGGAGGAGGGGTTTACACCTAGTAGAGCCAGTTCGGTGATTCATTTTCTCATTGGTGGCCTCTGCTCGCTTTCCAGCCGCCCTAGGCATCTTCAGATGATAACCTGACTTTTCGTGGAAACTCCCCCAGAGAGGATATGCTGGCCCATCCATCACAGGCGCTTTGACAGTTAAGTTTCTCACTCCTAATGAGTCTGTCTGCTTGGAGCATCCTTCCATGTGGCAGCCTGCCTCTTACACATTCACACCCTTCTCTCGTCACCGGAGTGGAGTTTCTGGTGTGGAGTCATCCGGCTCTGAATTCTTCACGTATTACTAAGCTACGTGACTTTAGTCAACACACATTTTGAGCTTCAGTTTTCTCATCTGTCAAACAGCGACATGATGCCTACTTCTTGAGGTGAGGGTGGTTAGAGTGACGTAGCACAATAGGTAACAGCCTGGCTTCTTACTGGGGCTCGGTCAGTGTGTCTGTCCCTCTTCTTTCCTCCTTTGGAGACCGAGGCACAAAAGATCCTGCAATTTAGAATATCAGTATCTTTTGCTTTTCATTCTCACAAAATCACCGACTTTGTAAGTAAAGCTTTGGGAATCATTAAGTCACATCAGCTCATTTTACCAGGAGTTTAACTCATATACATTCAAAAATATTTCCTGGGGCCCTCCAGTGTCATTCAGCGGTAGAGCGCTTGCTTAATGAGTCCAAGGCTCTGGTTTGATCCTCAGCAACACTTTTCTTTCTTCTTTTTCTTTTATTTTTTGAGACAGGATCTTGCTTTGTAGTTCAGGCTGGTCCTGAACTCAGCAATCCTCCTGCCTCTGCCTCCCGAAGTACCATGCCCCCAGCACAGTGGTATGTGGTACTGATTGCTAGTGGGTGTGAGTCACCACGCCCGGCACTGGTATATGTGGTTACTGGAGATCGAACCCAGGATCTTTGCTCTTGCAAGGCAGGTGCCTGAACCACTAAGCTAAATCCCCAGCTTTCTTTTTTTTTTTTTTTTAATTCTTTTTATTTTTTTAGGTTTTTTGAGACAGGGTCTCGCTTTGTGGTTCAGGCTGGCCCTGAGCTCAGCCTCCAACTCACATCACAGCAATCCTCCTGCCTCTGCCTCCCAAGTGCTGGGATTACAGGCATGAGCCACCACACCCAGCACTGTGGTATGTGGTGCTGGTTGCTGCTGGGCGTGAGTCTCCACGCCCAGTATTGTTATGTGGTTAGGGGGTGGATATGGAACCCGGGTCCTTGCGCTTGCAAGGCAGGTGCCTGAACCACTAAGCTAAATCCCCAGCTTTCTTTAAAAAAAAAAAAATTAGGATTCACTGTACGCTAGTGATGGTTAAATCCAGTTCCTGCCTTGAAGGAATTCTGACATAGCCTGGGGCCCTCAAAAGAGGATGCTGTGTGACCTTCACAAGCAATTTTACCTACTGTGTGCAGTTCCCTTGCTTTAGCACAAATAGCCAGTTACATTCCATTGTAATTGGAGGGAAGGAGTGAGACATGTAGAAATGATAATGAAGCTAAATCAAGTTTGGAAGCCAGTGGCATAAAAAAGGTAGAAAGAATGTGTTGAAGGTGTTGATGAGTGGGTGGTATTACTTTTAGCTAAACTAAAGAAGCAAGGCTTTTGGAGGAAATGGCATTTGAGCAAAGGCTTCTTTCAACCCACAAACAGGAAGTAAGGCCTTGAATGCCAGGTACAATTTTAATGGGCAGTGATTTGCAAAGGGTACTGAAAGAAAGGTTTGAGCAGGAGAGGTGTGGCAAGTGATAAGAATACTTTCTTTTGGACAGGAGTGGTGCTGGGGATTAAACCTAGGGCCTAGGCAAAAACTCAAATGTTGAACTACAACCTTGTCTGTTTTAAATGGAGGTGGGGTGGGGTGGGGTGGGGAGTGGGTTGAACTTACAACCTTGCACTTGTGGCACTGAGGCAGGAACTGTGGTACCAGGAAGCTAAAAACCCAGCTCCTCTCCCTTTTTTAGACTGGGTCTCACTAACTTGTGCAAGCTGGTCTTGACTTTGGAATCCTCCTGCCTCAGCCTCCCAAGTAGCCAGGATTGTGAAACATGCACCATCACGTGCAGCTTACGTTTTAAAACTGAAAGTTGAACCTGATTAAAGAGTTATTTAAAGGGGAAATTGGCTCAAAGGAAGAGTAAATGGCAAGAACAAATACCACCAAGACATTGTGGTAGGTGGTATAAAATAGGGGAAAAAAATGTCAAAATGTAAACCCTACCCTCAAAGAGTTTATAATCAAAAAGGTCAAGTAATGGTAGAGCACACCAGAAATTCCAGTGCCGATGATAGCTGAGGCAGATGAGTTTGAGGGCAGCCTGAACTACCAAGCGAGAGCAAGTTCAGTTTGGACTACATAGAGTGGGACTCTGTCTAAAAACCAAAGCAAAACAAAACAAAACAAAAAAACCCTCAAAAGAGTCCAGATGTGTTAGGTGTGGTAGCACATGCCAGTAAGCCCCTCACTCTGGGAGACCAAGGCAGGAAGATTGCAAGTTCTTGCCTTGCCTGGACAATTTAAAGAATTAAACTATTTTAAGCAAAACATTTTTGAAATGGCTGGAGAGGTAGCTCAGTGCAAAGGCTCTGGGTTCAACCCTATTTTTTTTAAAGTCATATAAATTATGTACACAGAAAAGTGCAATACAAGGTAGTGTGTGAAAAGTATTAAAAGAAACCCAGCCCTGGGCCGGGGAGTTAGCTCAGTGGTTCTGGCGCCTGTCTTGCAAGCGCAAGGACCCAGGTTCGATCCCCGGCAACCACATACCATACTGGGTGTGGAGACTCACGCCCAGCAGCAACCAGTACCACATACCACAGTGCCGGGCGTGGTGGCTCACGCCTGTAATCCCAGCACACGGGAGGCAGAGGCAGGAGGATTGCTGTGATGTGAGTTGGAGGCTGAGCTCAGGGCCAGCCTGAACCACAAAGTGAGACCCTGTCTCAAAAAAATCTAAAAAAAAAAAAAGAAATCCAGCCCGTCTTGGGAGCTCAGAAGACAGTAATTCCTTCTCCCTTCTCCCAAGAAACCGGAGGCAGGAGACCAAGCCAAGGGCTCATCCTGCAAATCCTAACCCAGACTTAGAATACCTTAGAGGGCTCTTGGAAGGTCCAGTTCACCCTCACCTCTACCTCATCCCTAGCTGTTTAGATGAAACGATTTGTAAATCGACGTAACTAAAAGAGGGTTCTGAAGAAAAACAGTGAAGAAGCTCTCTGGGAAGTGAATAGATGGACTCGGTTTGGAAGCGTTGAGGTGTTAGCTGAGGCAACTTCCTTGCAAAAGGAGACTTGAGGGCCAGGAAGTGGATGAGATCAGAGAGTGTGGAAAAAAGAGGTAAAACAGAAACTGAGGGAGCTACCCACGTCTTAGGGAGTAGGAAGAGAAAGGAGTCAGAGGAGTGGCCAGCGGTGGAGCGGGAATAAACCCAGCAAAACGCGTTATTGTGAAATTTCGAGAAATGGGGTGGTAGGGGTGGAGAATGCAACAGAGGGCTCCCACAGAGAAGGGAGGTTGGACATGAGGCTGCTGGCGGCATTTCAGAGCGGTGGGACTTTTCCTGAGACTTCACAAATGAGGTGGCTCCCCTGCCTGGCACACTTGCAGGTGAAGTCTTCTGCGAGGCCTGCGGGAACAGGGTGGTGTTCTGGGGCCTCCAATTTTCTGGTACTCAGCTCTATAATTAGCACCACTAGATACCGCGAAGCCAAACCTCTCCCAACCCTAACCAGTCCCTCCAGGAACTGAAAAGCTGAACTCACTTGAGAGGGATTTCACATCTGGCTCTCTGGCCCAGCCCGTAACGTCCCGTTTCATCACGCATCCCTAATGACTCCCGGGGCTGTCACTCTTGTCTGGTATTGCCAGCGATATGACTAAAGCCTCTTGCAAAAGTTTGCAGCATTCATCCGACGCCGACTACAGCTCCCAGAGTTCCCGGGAGCCTCCCGAAGCCGATTGGCTGAAATGCTGGCTCCCAAGGGAGGTGTCGCCCCCGCCTCCCCGGGAAACAGGCATCTGATTGGCTGCGCCCCGGGGCTTTTGTATCCCCGCCCTCCCCCGGGGACAGCGGCCGGCTGAGCGGCGCTGCTAGTGTCAGAGACCGGCGAGCGCTGGCAGTTCCGCGGCGGGGATGCTGAGGAGCGCTGGGTCTGCGAGCAGTGCTGGCTACTGCGGACTTCCGAGGCACTCGGGGCCGTGAGGACCCCTCCACCGCGGCTAATTCCAGACCCCCACGGCCATTCACTGCGCCAGAAACCCAACTAGGGGAAGAGTCCAGCGCAGCAGCCGTCGTCTCTCGGATCGCTAGCGTTCTGGAACCCCAAGAGATACCCCGGAGTTCCAGAAGCTCCCCGGCGGCCCCCAGTCCCCGCTTCCTGCCAGCGGCTGGCCCAGTCCGGCTGCAGTGCACTGGTCGCCTGTCTGCCGCGCCTGCCTGGTCCGGCGCACACCATGATCGTTGCGGACCCAGAGTGCCGTTCCGAGCTTCAGGGCTACCTGCCGTTCGCCCGCGGCGGCGTCGGAGACCCAGGAGCCGGAGAGGTAAGCGGCGGCCGAGCGACGCCACTCTTCCTGGAGCTGCGTTCGAGCCTCGAACTATCCTCATCTAAATCCGCGCGACCCCCGGGCTCGGGGAGGGGAGTGGAGCGCGTAAGCCCGAACTAGGGTTGCATCAACTGGCCGCCTCGGGCCTCTGCTCGTCGCCCCTCGGCCCCTCCCCCTGCTTCCCCACCCCCCACCCGGGCCGCGAGAGCTCTCTCTGGCTCCCTGGGCTGAGGGCAAATGAGTGGGAAGCCTTTTGGGGGCTCTCCAGGGTTTGGGCTCTCTTGGGGAGAGCGTCTTCAAGTCCAGGCAAATCCCTGCCGAAGCGGCCCGACCACTCCTCCTCCCCGCCCCCTGTGCAGTTTCCCTTCCTCTCGGCCGAGGCGGACGGGCCCAGGACTCTTTCTAGGATCTGTCCCTGCTCGGGTCCCTCAGCGCGGGGAATGAGGTTCCTCGGACTAGGCAGCGAAGGTCAACCCCTGTCCCACCCTCGCCTGCACCCCCTATTTGGAAGGGGGCGCCAATGCTCCTGGGGTTTGGCTGGCCGCCCGGTACGCGGCTGCAGTAGCCAAAGCTGAGGGGAGGGGGGCAAGTCTGGCAGTGGCTCCCGATGACTCGAGTTGACTGGGCTGATCCTTATTACGTGGTCTAGGGTCTTGGAAGTTTTTTTCGCGGGTACTCTACCCTCCCAGCCTCCCACAGAGCCTTGAAGGGGCTTTGCAAGGAAGCAAGGAATAAGGATGGACCTAATTCAACAACTCTCTCACCGCTCCTTTAACAGCAGTGGCAGTGAACATCTTATTTATTGAGCATCTCCTAGGTGACAGGCTTTGGGGTTTGTCAGGTCTCTAAGTCCTCTGGGCTAAACCAGCAAATACAACTTTATACTATGGCCCTATTTTACAGGATGAGCAAAGTGAGGCTTAGGAGGGGTTGAGACTGAAGCTTCCTTCACTAACTCCAATACCATTCTCTGGCCTGGGGGTCCCTAGAATTTTGGAAAGTACTTGCCACCAGAGGGAATTTTACTTAGTTTCCTTGCCTGGAGTATTGGGGCGATGGGTGTGTTTCGAGGCTAGGTCAGTGGAGGGCTAGTGAGTAACCCAGCGCTGTTCTGAGCAGCCCGGTTTTCTGGGATGATCTGTTAGATGCTTTTTGTTTTGTTTTTGAGTATTGGAATTGAATCCGGGGCTCTTGAACGCTAGGCAAATGCTCTACCAATGAGCTACATCCCCAGCGCTTCCGTTAATTTCTTCACCTTTTCCCACCATCTCTTAGGAGTCTCACGTGGAGGAATCCTCGCCCCTCCCTCTAATCAGCTGAGTCACTTTAGTGTGTGTGTGTGTGTGTGTGTGTGTGTGTGTGTGTGTGAGAGAGAGAGAGAGAGAGAGAGAGAGAGAGAATGGGAATTGCATTATTATGGAGATATCTGGTCTCACTAGAGACCGGTGAGCACATGGTGGGTTGGTATCCCAGCTCTCTTCTTACTGTATTACCTCAGCCAAGTGATGGCATCTCTGATTGCATTTTCTTCCCATGGGAATTCAAGCATATGTTTAAGGGACTGTTGGAAGAATGAACTCAGAACACAAGCCGAGGCTGAAGCACAATGCCTGGCACACAGGATGGGGCTGCATGTTAACTGCAACCAAAATTCCGGCTGCTCTCAGAAGATGATCATTTCTTTTCCTGGCTGGCATAGTGACTTTAGAAGTCTCTGTCGCTGAGTCCCAGGGTTCGCAGGCCCAACTATTAAGAACAAAAGTGGAGCTACTCCAAGAGGCCAACCAGATAGTGGACAGAAGCCTGGGAAGCCAAACTAAGCTGGATTCAAATCTCCAGGCCTCCAGCCACTTGCTGAAGCTGTTAGCATGCAGTCTAAAGACCCTCAGGGTGCCAGGCATTCCAGGGTTTAAATTGGAGATTAACCACTTGTCAGCTGGTACTTCCTTTAAACCCTTAATCTGTCCTTGTGTGCAAATGAGTGTCCCTTTTACCCCCGAACTGGTGAGGGTTGAAACCTTCCTGCTGTACCAGAACTAACCCAAAAGTTAACATCCCTGGCTCACTTGAGTGGGAAGGCAGGCCCCGAGCTCTGAGGCCGTTGTTCTGTTTTTGCCAGGGGTCTGAAGATCTGTTGGGTGACCTCCTTGAGAGACTGACTTCTTTGTTCCTGCAGCCCCTGTGCTGTTGGAGTTATGAAGAACAGCTCATGTGGGCTGTCCCTCTGCCCTCGCTGTGTTCTGTGGGCAGATGACCTGGCCCCTCTGGTTTTCCTTTTTTTCATCTGTAAAATCCAGGTAGAATCACGCATCACACCTTTATCAGATGTGCAGCACCTGGGCTCACTGGTAATTTAGATAGCCTAACAGGGTGTGGCCAGACTGTAATGCAACTGCTCCCAGCAGGAGGTGAAGGCTGAAGCTAGTGACATACAAATTTGAGGCCAGCCTGGGCAACATAGGGAGAGTCCAAGACTCCATTTCCAAAAAATAAATTGAAGCCACATGAAAGATTGAAGTTTTTTTCTATTGCACTAGTCACATTTCAAATGCTCAGCCACTGCGACGAGGTCCACTGCCTATATTAGAGGAAGCTGTTGTAAAACATTCCACCATCTCACAAAGTCCCCTGGTTCTAGCTGTGCCGGACACTGAGGTAACCGTGGACAGGTAGAGGCCACCTCTGTCCTCAAGCTGAGAAACAATGGTGGATGCTGTGATTCGGGGAACTCTAGGGCAATGGGTAGAGACTAAAAGCAGCTCCCTCTTGGTAAACCCCAGGTGGAAAAGCCCAACAACTGTTGAGACTGAGAAATTTATAGAACAGGGAACTATTTCCTGAACTTGGAGGAATCTGGTTCAACTCTTCCCCCTCTTTCCTTTCTAGTGGAATGGCCAAAAATAACAACGTCGTTAATCCGGTAAAATGAGGTTGTAGTGGCTTCTACTTTGAAGGCCAGGTGGTCCCTGTGTTTGTGCGCTTGGCGAGTGATAACCTAGTTGCTTTGCCGTTATTGTTTTTAACGCAAGGAATGGGGGAGGGGAGCAGGCTGGCAAAGGGACCCTGGACGCCCCCTGCTGTCAAGGTTAGGGAAACATGCAAGGTACTGGAGCCACTGATTCTTTTTTCTTTTGTGGTTTGGATGGCACTGAGCTCAGCCTCCTATCCTCCTGCCTCTGCCTCCCGAGTGCTGGGATTACAGGCGTGAGCCATCACCATGCCCGGCATTGTTGTATGTGGTTACAGGGGATCGAACCTGGGCCCTCGTGCTTGCAAGACAGGCGCTGGAACCTCTGAGCTATATCCCCAGCCTGGAGAGGCCATTGATTCTTGCTTTTAGGGATTTGTATCCTCTGTCCTTGTGACTGGAATGCCGGTTCCCTATATCTTCACTGGTCCTGCTGCCTTCTCATCATTTAGGTGGATATTCAAAGCCACTTCCCCAGTGGCTTTTCCTGTCTGTTTATACTAAAATACTGCACACTTTCACACCCTACTCTCATTATATTCTTTGCTCTATTTCATTCACTTTTTTTTGTTGTTGTTGTTGAGACAGGGTCTCACTTTAATTCAGGCTGGCCTTGATCTCACTATGCAGCCCAGGCAAACCTCGAACTCACAGCAGTCATCCTGCTCTGCCTCCCAAGTGCTGGGATTACAGGGATGAGCCAACATGCCCGGCACTGTGATATGTGGCACTGACTGCTGGTTGACATGAGTCATCACGCTCAGCCTTGCTGTATGTGGTTACCAGGGTTCAGATTTTGTACCTTTCACTTGCAAGGCAGGCGTTGGAACCACTGAACTAAGTCCCCAGCCCCTTCTTTCACATTTTTATGAATTGAAATCTTACTCATTATTTGTCTTTCTCTATGAGTCTAAAATTACCTGAAGGCTGAGAGTTGTCTTTCTACCATTGTATTCTTCCTGCCTTCAGTGTAACATCAGACTGTTCACCCAATAAACAAATTCTGCTTCTGCCTGGAAAGTGCTTCCACAGTGCCTTACACTTGAGAAAATGATCAATAAATAGTACAAATAATAGTCCTCATCTTGGCTGCCGCATTTTACTGAGGCCCTATCCCAGACCAACATAGAATAGTTGGGGATCAGACCCTAGTATTGTGGTTTGGTTTTTTGTTTTTTGTTTTGTTTTTTTTTTTTGACAGTGTCTGGCTTTGTAGTTCAGGTTCTTGCTAAACTGGCCGTCAAACTCAGCAATCGTCCTGCCTCTGCCGCCTGAGTGCTGGGATTATAGGCAAAAGCTACCATGCCCACTATTTATACTGGTATTTTAAAAACCTTTCTGGAAAGGGTTCTGATGTACTGCTTGGGCTGAGAAGCTCTTGTATGAAATAACAATGAGGTTCATGACAGCTAACTTGTATTAAGTGCTTTGGGTGATGGAAGTGCAGAGGTAGCCTTGTAACATTATCTCATTAAAAACTCAGGAAGCCCCGGTGAAGTTAGCTACTGCTACTCTTATTATTTGGTGAGGAAATAGACCTATACAGCTAACAGTAGGGAGTGGAGCTCTCATTTGAGATCCAGCAGTTTCTGTGAAAAGCTCCTATCTTGCTGGGCACAATGGCACACACCTGTGATCTAAGCATTCTGGGAGGCTGAGACAGGAGCATTGCCTCAAGTTCAAGGCCAGCCTGGGCCAAATAGTGAGTTTGAGACCAGCCTGAACTACTATATCGCAAAACAAAGCCAAAAATCCCTACCAAACTACACTCTACATTACTGATGTTGCCTCTGTTGGAAGATGTTGATAGATCTAAATCCAATACTCTTAGGCCTCAGCGGGTAGTAAGTACTTTTTGCAGCTCCTGGGTCAGAATCTGACGTGAAATGGTTCCCCAGCGTGTTCTTGTCCCTCTGTGGCATCTTCAATGCTCCCAGGGTGGCTGTGACCCGCACCCCAATTCTGCCTGCTCTCTTGTGGTTTTCTACCTGCCCTCAGATCTCCAAGGGGAGATAATTTGTGGAGTCAGCAGTTCTTATCTCCCAGACTGAGCTGTAGGGTTTTTTCCTCTTAGGTGAGAGAGGACAGCAGCTGTGAAGGGAGTGTTTCTATAATTGTGGTTACTCTGCTGGCCTTGGACCGGACCAGCCGGATAGCTCCCAGTGTGGGCTGAAAGGGGCTTGAACTGCTCAACCCACTTTGTTCAAGATTGAGGCCTAGACAGTCTGAACTGCTTTCCCAGAGCCACGCAGAAGGTAAGTGGCAGAATTGGTACACCCATACCTCAGGTCTGCCTTTCTCTGGAGGCTTCTGGCTACCTGTAAAAGAAGGTCCAAGTTGTAGTTTTTAGTCCCTGGAATACTAAGTCTGGATATTTTTGGGTGTTTTGTTTTTGTTTTTGTTTTTTGAGACAGAGTCTTTCTATATAGCCCAGGATAATGGCAATCCTCCTGCCTCAGCCTCTTGAGACTGAGATTATACACGTGTACCATCATGCCTGTCATAAGTTTGGATCTTAATGGGAAAGGGAGGGTCCAGAAACTCTACCCCTCTCTAGTGAAGGTAAGGTTCTGATTTGAGTAAGGTAGCTCCAAGGCCAGTATAGAAGGAGCCCCTCTTTCAAATTAAGTGAACAAATAAAATATCCTTCATGAACTCCCATCTTTGGGACTAGGAAAAGAAGCAGGTTTAATGTGTTGTTTTGAGACAGTCTCACTGTGTACCTCAGGCTGGCCTCAAACTCAAGATCCTCCTACCTCAGGCTATTGTGTGCTGGGATTAAAGGTATGTGGCATCATACCCAGCTAAAACAGGTTTAGTGTATACATGACTGTTACGGCTTATGTCTAGATGACCGCCCAAGCCTCATGTGGTCATAAATGGGGCTTTTCAGAGGTGGCTGGATTTGGAATGTGTGATACTGGGATAGATTAGGATTAAGGGTATGTTACCTGTCCTAAAGGTGGACAGTCTGGATAAGAGATAGGGACAGAAAGAGGCTTGTCATCTGCTTGGGGGTTTGGCTGTTTTCTTTCCACCAGGAACTGTTTCTCTTCTGTGTTACCCCTCTGCCATGCTACCCTGCCTTGGAGCCAGCCAACTATGGACTGAAACCTCTACCAGCTAGGTTGAAATAAACCTTTTCTCCTTTAACTTGGAGTGAGGAATTTTGTGTTGGCAACAAGAAAAATAACTGTGTGGAAACTTTTTTAATAAGATGATATCTCAGTTGTTGAGTCTTTACACTTCCTGTACAATTGGGGTTTGGTTCATAAATTCTTTGCCTATCTCAGTGTCTTCAAGAGTTTGATCTATTCTCTCTATTCAGATTTAGTGTTTCTGTTTTAATATTTAGATCTTTGATGATCCATTTCAATTTTAGTCTAATGCATAATGGAAGATATGGGTCTAGTTTTAATCTGAAGAATGTGGAAAGCTAGTGTTTCCAGCACCATTTATTAAAGAGGCTATCTCTCTCCCAGTCGAGGTGTTTGGCTCCTTTGTCAGAGATGAGGCGGGTGAGTATATTTCAAGTTGTTTCTGCGTTTTCTGATCCTTTCCATTGAGTCTATTGTGTTTTTTGCCAGTACCCTGCTGTTTCTATCACACCAGCTTTATAGTATAATTTCAGGTCAGGGATTGTGATCCCCCCTGCCTTGCTTTTGTTCCCAGAATGCCTTTTTCTAGGTCTCTTCTGGTTCCAAATGAGTATTAGAATAGTTTTCTCTAATTCTGTAAGATGTGCTCTTGGAATTTTGATTGGAATTGCATTAAATCTGTATAAAAATTTTGGAAGTATGGCCATTTTCACTGAAGTGGTTCTTCGTACCTGAGAACAAGATGTATCTTTCCATTTTCTGATACCTTCTTCCATCTCTTTTTTCAGAGTACTGTAGTTTTCCATGTGAAGGTCTTTTATTTCCTTCTTTAACTCCTAGGTATTTCATTTGTTTGGATGCAATTATAGAAGGCATTGTTTCCCTGATTTCTCTCTCAGTGAGTTTTTTTGCGTACAGGAAGGCTATTGATTTTTGAGTGTTGACTTTGTATCCAGGTACAGTACTGAATTTGGTTATAAAATCTAGAAATCTTTTAGTAGAATTTTTAGGGTCTTCTATATAGAGTATCATGTCCAAAAATAATAATTTAACTTCTTCCTTTCCTATCTTTATTCCTTTTATTTCATTGTCTTGTCTAGTTGCTCTAGCTGTTTCCAGGACCATTTTGAATAAGAGTGGTAACAGTGGGACATCCTTGTCTTGTTCCTGATTTCAGAGTGAAAACTTTGGGTTTTTATCCATTTAGAATGATGTTGGCTATTGGTTTGTTGTAGATGAGTTTCACTAGATTGAAATAAAGACCATTCTTTCTGATTTTCTGTAGAGTTTTTGTCATGAAAGTGTTGGACTTTATCAAATCTTCTTAGGCATCTACTGAGAGGATTTATAGTTTTTGTCCTTGCGTCTGATAATATGCTGTTTTATATTTCCTGATTTGTGTATGTAGAACTATCCCTGCTTCCCTGGGATAAATCCTACTTAACCAAGGTATCTAACTAACCTCCTTGATGATTTGCTATATTCTATTTGCCGGTATGTTATTGAGGATTTTTTTGCCTCTAGTTTCATTCGAGAAATTGGCCTGCAGTTCTCATTTTTGGTTAGATCCTTCTCTGGTTTTAGAAACAGGGTAATGCTTGCTTCCAGGAATGAATTTGTGAGTATTGCTTCCCTTTCAATTTCATTAAAGAGTTTAAGAACTAGCAGCATTAGGTCTTTTCTCAATTTCTTGTAGAATTCAGCAGTGAATTCATCAGGGCCCGGGCTTTGCTTTGCTGGTAGGTTTTTAATTACATCTTCAGTTTCATTTGGCTGATGTTAGTTTGTTTAAACTTTTAATATCTTCTTGATTCAGCTATGGTGTGGTCAGTTTTGGAGAATGTCCCATGTACAGTGAGAAGAATGTGTTTTCTGATGTGGAGTGAAGCACTTTGTAGACCTCGACTAAGTTCATTTGTTCAAAAATTTGGTTCAATTCTGATATTTCTTTGTTGATATCTTTTGTCTAATTGATCTGTTTCTGACAGTGGCTTACTGAGGTCCACCACTACAACTGTATTAGTGCTCATTTGATTTAAGAAAAATAACTAAGACAATCATTTGGTAGTTTCTAAAGAAACACAAATATACTTATGTTGGAACAGATGCTCTCATCAACCATGGATACCCTGCTGTGATCCTCTTCCTGTCTCCTGTGTCTTCATTCACAGAGTGCAGTGAATGACCTGACTTTTCTGTCCATTAAATATGATCTGGGAGTAGAGCAATTTAACACAGGAGTGAGGAGGAAGCAAAATCACCGGGGTTTTAGTTACTCTCTGGTTGCTGAGACAAATAGCCCATATCTACAAGTTAAAGGAGAAAGGATTTAATTTGCCTCACAGTTTGTAGGGGTTTCAGTCCATAGTCAGCTTGCTCTAAGGCAGGGTGACATAGCAGAGGGTCACTGCAGAGGAGAAACAGTCCATGGTAAGCAGGCAGGAGACAGCACAGCAGCAAGCAGAAGGCAGCAGTGTCAAAGTGGCCAACCGGCTTCTTTCTGTCCCTTTCTGTTCCATCCAGGCCACCTGCTTTTTGTGGTACCACCCACACAGTAATCCAGTCACTTATGACCACATGAGGCTTTGGGGGGGACATCTGGACACAATCCGTAACAGCTGGGAGCTGTGGAGGAGTTTGCTCTGCATAAGGAATGAACAGTGGGTAGGAGTGGGCCTGGGCCACACACTTGTTGGGAAAGCCGTGGGGGGCAGGGAGTTTCCAAGCCAGTTGATGAGATTTACATATCTGTGAGCAAGATAAAGGAGAGGAGAAGGCAGGGACCGGGAGGCAGGGAGACAACTAGGAGATTGTAGATAGTGAGAGTCAAAGAAGCTGTATGGAGGGGATACATGGCTCCTTCTTGCCATCTAGGGTACTTGGTTCCTGGCGTTTGGGAACAGGTGGCAGGGGTTCTGTATTGGTGCTGCGGGGCTGCTAAGACAGTGGCCTCTGGAGACATGCAACATGATAGCTATCTGTTTCCTTTGTGTGGGTCTTTCCCACCCAGAAATACTGGGGCCCCTGAGTTCCTGCCCAGTTCCTGAACAACTCAGCCTGAGGTGAGCCCCACACCTGTTCAGCGTCAACCAAAGGGATCAAAATCCCCCACCTGGCTCCTCCATGCTTATTGCGTTAATGTCTGTCTCTCTTCCTTCCTCTCCCCTCACCCCCCTGTGTTTATATGTTGTTACTGAGAATTGAACCTGTCATGTTGACATTAAACTACATCTGACCTTTTTTTTTTAGAACTGAATCTTATTAAGTCCCTTGTAATCCTTCTGCCTCAGTACCCCAGAGTGCTGGAATTACAGGCGTGCACTGCCACATTCAACAGAAGTTTTTTTTTTTTTTTAAGTGATAAATATATGTTTAAATTTATTTGTCTTAGTTTTGGGTGGAGGTTGAAACAGGATCTCATTATGTAGTTCATGCTGGCCATGGACTCATTGGGTAGACCAGGCTAATCTTGAACTCACAGTGATCCTCCTACCTCAGCCTCCACAGTACTGGGATTATAGGCATGTGCCGAGCATAGTTGGCTTGTTTTTATTTATTTATTTTATTTTTTTGCAGCATAGGGGTTTGATCTCAGGCCCTTGTGCTTGCAAGCTGGGCATGGTACTACTGAGCTAAATCCCCAACCCTAACTTTATTTTTTTTAATTGCCAAAAATTAAACACAGTGATATGTTCATAGCCAGATAGCCAATAATAGCTAAATGCTGGAAGCAGCAGATGAATAGGTAAAGAAAACGCAGTTTATACATAATGGAGTACTACTCTGCCATTAAGTTTGTAGGAAAAGGCATGCACCTTGAGACCATGATGTTAAATGGAATAAATTACACAAGCTTAAACAACATATGGCTGAGGCAGGAGGATTGTGATGTGAGTTTGAGGCTGAGCTCAGGGCCAGCCTGAACCACAAAAAGCGAGACCCTGTCTCAAAAATTCTCTAATCATTTTTTTCTTTCACAATGTTACATTCTGTAACATTAAAAAAATTTTTATTGGGAGATGTTTGAAGTACATAATATTTACATTCATCCTAGGGAGTTGGTATATGTACTTACCACATCTTAATTCTTTTTATTTCTCCTTTAGATCTCTTTCTCATTTGCAAATAGTCCATTTTCCTCTTTCTTATTTATCTTTTATCATTTTTAATTATTTATGCTTTGGGTTTCTTGTATAAGAGAAACCATATGTTGTTTAAGCTTGTGTAATTTATTCCGTTTAACATCATGGTCTCAAGGTGCATGCCTTTTCCTACAAACTTAATGGCAGAGTAGTACTCCATTATGTATAAACTGCGTTTTCTTTACCTATTCATCTGCTGCTTCCAGCATTTAGCTATTATTGGCTATCTGGCTATGAACATATCACTGTGTCTTTTGAGAAGATATCCACATTGGGGAATAGCTAAATGAGTAGATCTAGTTAGTTTTTCAAGAGGTCTCCATACTGATTTCTGTAGTAGTTGTACCAGCTTAGAACACCTGCCACCCACTAGCAGCATTTATTGTTTGATTTTTTTGTTTATTTGTTTATTTGTTTTTAATGGTAGCTATTCTTTCTGGAGTAATGTGGAATCTCAATGTTGTTTTCATTCTTATTTCTCTGCTGGCCAGAGATGTTCAGAGATACAAGCTGACCTCCTAAGGGTCAGAGGAAGAGACTGGAGAGATATCAGTCTTCTTTTTCTTCCCTCATACCAACTAACAAGCCTATTTCCTTCTAGGAGCAAAGAGAGAGCCGGGCTCGTCGAGGACCTCGAGGGCCTAGTGCCTTTATCCCTGTGGAAGAGGTAAGTCTGGAAGGGGTTCTGATATCTTTGGTTTCTGGGGGGGAAAAAAATGGAATATTGATGGGAATAGGACCTATTCCTTACATGGCTGTTTTGTAACTACTCCTTTTCCATTCCTGATTTATTTAATTCAAAAAATAGCTCTTTAAACGGTTGCTTTTATGCCCATTTCCCTGGGAAGGAGCAGGCTTGGAGAGATAAAGTGATGACAGCCAAACTCCATCCCCAATACAGTGCTTGGGTTTTCCTTAATGAGATAGAACTGTCTCTATCTTCTCACACTTGACTATGCATATACTACAGAAAAGTTTTCTGTTTTAAAAGTAATACAGATGCATTATTTTTAAAGTTGGAGTGTCACAGAAACTCTAGTTTCCTGTTATTCCATCACCTACAGAGATCATTACTGTTAACCATTTGCCATGGTTTTCTGTCCTTTTAAAAATCCAGTTATTTGAGGCCAGGGATTTAACTCAGTGGTTCCCGTGCCTGCCTTGCAAGCGCAAAGGCCCAGGTTCGATCCCTGGTAACCACATACAACAAACAATACTGGGTGTGGTGACACGCCCAGCAGCAATCAGTACCACATACCACAGTGTGGGACATGGTGACTCACGCCTGTAATTCCAGCACTCAAGTGGCAGAGACAGGAGGATTGCTGAGATTGAGGCTGAGTTCAGGACTATCCTGAACTACAAAGCGAGACCCTGTCTCAAAACAACCTAAAAAAAAAAAAAAAAAAAAAAATCCAGATAATTGTTTTCAGTGTAGAAACAAAATCATCGTTTATGCCTTGTGTTTTGTATTTTGCCATCATGGATCTTACTTTCTGGTGTGCATGGATGATAAGGGTACTTTCAAAACACATATACAGAATATTTTTAAATTGACTTATTTTCTTTGGCCTTGGAATAGGTCAAAATGTTTTGTTTCCTATCTCTTCTTGTAAATTTATAGACCAAAATGATTAATGATATACTAACAAATATCTTGGTTCCCTGTTTCCCCAAGTCCTTTGTAATGTAAGGTAAACAATCATCCACTGGTTGTTTATATGTGTAGCCCAGAATTTTAGGTTTACATATTGTCCTAAATAGTTTTGGTTTTTGTTTTTTTGTGTTTGTGGTACCAGGAATCGAACTCATGACCATGTGCTTGCATGGTAGGAGGCGGTATCACTGAGCTAAATCCCCAGCCTTGGTTTTTTTATTTTATTTTATTTTATTTTATTTAGAGACAGGGTCTCCCTTTGTAGTTCAGGCTGGTCCTGAACTCAGCCTCGAATGCAGCAATCATAAGCTCTTAGAAGCACCACAAAGAAGGTTGGTTGGACAGGAGAGAACCCATACTTTCCTCTTCGCTTGCAGGTCCTCCGGGAGGGGGCTGAGAGCCTGGAGCAGCACCTGGGGCTGGAAGCACTGATGTCCTCTGGGCGGGTGGACAACCTGGCGGTAGTGATGGGCCTGCACCCTGACTACTTAAGCAGCTTTTGGCGCCTACACTACCTGCTGCTACACACAGATGGGCCCCTGGCCAGCTCATGGCGCCACTACATTGCCATCATGGTGAGCCTGTCTGTTCCTGACCCTTGCAGTGGTGTGCAGGTGGCAGTCTGATTGGATCTCTTTGCTTGGGGATTTGCTGAATTGATTTCATAGACCAAACAGAAAGGCATAGTTTGGAACCAGGTGTGGTGGCATGTGTCTGTAATCCCAGAACCTGAAAGGCTGAGGCAGGAGGATCAGCATGAGTTCAAGACCAGCCTGAACTACACAGCAATGGCCTGTCTCCAAAACAAAAAATAAATAAATAAATCAAGGAAGGCCTCGATTTATCTGACCTTGGAACTTTAGTTTTGAAGAAAGGCATCCTTAGTGCTACCTTACAGATTAGGTAATTGAGGGGCAAAGAGGTCAGGTGACCTGCAAAACTGGTGGCTGAGCTTACATTAAAGCCTGGCTTTTCTTCCCTGATACTTCTCCCACCATGGGGGCTCACCCTGAATGACCCAGGCTCTGATATCTCCTCCAGGCCGCTGCTCGACACCAGTGCTCCTACCTGGTGGGTTCCCACATGGCCGAGTTTCTGCAGACCGGCGGTGATCCTGAGTGGCTGCTGGGCCTCCATCGGGCCCCCGAGAAGCTGCGGAAACTCAGCGAGATCAACAAGTTGCTGGCACATCGGCCGTGGCTCATCACTAAGGAACACATCCAGGTGCAGTGGACAGAGAAGCACATCCCCAAGAGATCCCTGGAGCCAGGTTGAGACATGGCCAGCAGCCCAAGGGCAGACACTGACCAGGTCTGGCTTTCTCTCCTCTCCAGGCCTTGCTGAAGACGGGCGAACACAGTTGGTCCCTGGCTGAACTCATCCAGGCCCTGGTCCTGCTCACCCACTGCCACTCACTGGCCTCCTTTGTGTTTGGATGTGGCATTCTTCCTGAGGGGGATCCAGAGGGCAGCCCTGCCCCCCAGGCACCATCACCCCCCAGTGAACAAAGCAGCCCCCCCAGCCGGGACCCACTGAACAGCTCCGGCGTAAGTCACCGTGCCCTGGCACTCGGGGGAAAAAGCTGGTGTAGTCTTGTCTGGCCCTTGGGTTGAAGCTACTATTTCCGTATCTACTCAGGCTGAGGCCACAAAATTGTTGTTTGGCTTTGACGCTCAGATTCCTCATCTGTTGGTGGGAGTAAAAACCCACACATGGAGGGTTTTGAGGAGTAAATGAAGTATCGTGTGACTGGCTTTCAGTCGCCCCTGGGTTTAGTACTTTACAAAGCTTGAAGCCAGGAATGGTGGCATATATGTGTAGTTCTAGCTGAAGCTGACACTGGGGAATCGTGAGTTTGAGCTCAGTTTAAACGCTACAAGATTTTGGGGCCAGGGATTTAGCTCAGTGGTTCCGGCGCCTGTCTTGCAAGCGCAAGGACCTGGGTTCGATCCCCGGTTAAACACATACAATACTGGGCATGGAGACTCAAGCCCAGAAGCAAACAGTACCACATACCACAGTGCTGGGCTTGGTGGCTCACTCCTGTAATCCCAGCACTCAGGAGGCAGAGGCGGGAGGATTGCTGTGATGTGAGTTTGAGGCTGAGCTGAGGGCCAGCCTGAACTACAAAGTGAGACCTTGTCTCAAAAAACCTAAAAATATAAAATAAAATAAAAACTCCACAAAATTTTAGCTCAAAACACACACCAAAGAGATCACCTAAGACTCCTTAATGTGGCCTTCTTTGTTTTAATATAAAAATAATTGACATTTTTTGGGCTATGGATAGAGCTCAGTAGTAGAGCACTTACCTAGCATGAAGGAGGTCCTGAGTTCAATCCCTAGTACCACAGGAAAAAATAAAAAATACAAGTAATTTTAAAATTACCTATTAGGGATGAGCATGGTGACACACACATGTAGTTCCAGCCCTTGGGAAGCTGAGGCAGCAGGATTGCTGTGAGTTTAAGGCCTGGGTTACATAGTGAGTTCAAGGCGAGCCTGAAGTACATAGAGAGACCTTGTCTTTAAAAAAAAAAAAAAAACTACCTGTTAGCGAAGTCCGTCTTAAGAGAAGACATGTGCCTCTTCAGTACCCGTAGCCCTTCGGTAGTTCACAGACCATATGAGCTCTGCAGCCGGGTGGTTGGTTCACAGATTTCCCTAGTCCTGTGTGATCACTCAGGAAGGCCTGGTCTATGGAAAGGCCAAGGTGGAGTTTCCTGTGGGGAAAGGAGGAGGAAAGCATGGTGAGCACTAGGTCCCTCCTCCAGGGTTTCGAGGCTGCTCGAGATGTGGAAGCTCTGATGGAACGCATGAGGCAGCTGCAGGACAGCTTGCTGCGGGACGAGGGAGCATCCCAGGAAGAGATGGAGAACCGCTTTGAGCTGGAGAAGTCGGAGAGCCTGCTGGTGATCCCCTCAGGTATAGCTCCCCAGGACTGTCCCTTTCTTGGCCATTTCTGTGGGGAATAGACACCTTCACACTCCTTCAGCCACCTTTCAACTTCCCTTCTCAGAGGTTCTGAGGCCTGGCAGTCATTTCCTGCCTGAGGGCCCTGGGATTGATGTGACAAGTAAAGGAGCAAAATATTTAGCACAGACCTGGCTCAGGGTGGCAGTTCTGTCAGTTTTGCTGCTGCTGGGGCCTTGCCACCTGGGCACATGACCAGATCCACCTCTCAGCCTTTACTGTAGCTACAGTCCTGCTTTTGGCAACTATAGCAAGGGGCTCTCTCTGTCTTCTTCCATCTTTCCCTGTGCCCCCCATTTGATGATTAATCAGAAGTGTGGCCCTGTGTGGTCATGCCTTGCCCTCACTGTGACCTCTTTCTGACATGATCCTCAGCTGACATCCTGGAGCCCGCTCCAAACCCAGACGTGCTGTGCTTTGTAGAAGACCCTACTTTCGGATATGAGGATTTCACTCGGCGCGGGGCTCAGGCACCCCCCACCTTCCGTGCCCAGGTAGGGCTCTCCCCATTGGTCTTGGCTATTGCTCTAGATTTACAGAGAAGTAGGGGACAGATGGCTGAGTGATTCAGGTACTTTCTCTGAAGAGACGTGTTGGGGACCTGTGGCTCTGGAAGGGACCATGTGTGCCCTAAGCTTGTCGTCCTCATCAGAAGGAGGAGGTCGTCACTAGGTACAGACTGTGGGTTTCTCAGACCCGGTGTGTTATATTTGTTGTGTAGTCAGGTGTGGTGGCCTGTGACCCCAGCACTTGGAAGACTCTGGCAGGAGGACAGTGAGTTTCAAGTCCAGCCTAGGCTACTTAACAAGATCTTGTTTTCAAAAAAAACCAAATTAAGAAAAAAAAAAAATAATGGTGTGTAGGGAAGGAGCATTGCGGAAGGCCAGGTGCGCTTGAAAGTCCAGACGATGGGTCTCTGGTCAGCCTCGGCCTCCAGGGTCACATTCACTGACCTTTTCCCACGAACATTCCTCAGGACTATACTTGGGAAGACCACGGCTACTCATTGATCCAGCGACTCTACCCCGAGGGTGGGCAGCTGCTGGACGAGAAGTTCCAGGCAGCCTATAGCCTCACCTACAACACCATCGCCATGCACAGCGGTGTGGACACCTCGGTGCTCCGCAGGGCCATCTGGAACTACATCCACTGCGTCTTTGGCATCAGGTAAGCTCGTGTTTCCTCGCGCAGGGCGTGTGCACACGAATCTTCCTCACCATTCACTATTACTGTAAGTTGTTGCTGTTATTTCTTTTCCTTCTTACCCATACTATTTTTCAAAGCAACTTTTTGGTCATTTCCCTACCAGCCACCCTGGCAATGAGGATCAAACTCAAGACGTTGTGTTTGCCAGGCAGGCACAGTGCCATTGACCTACATCTTAGGCCCTTTGCCCATTTTAAAATCTGATGTCTTCATTATTTGAACCTTGTAAATGAAACTCTTAGATCCCACCCTGAAATAACTATGGTTGTTTGTCTCTATACATATAGAGAGACATATTTATACATAATTGTATATATGCCTGGCAGTATATAAAGTTTGTATGTCTATTTTAAATAGTGCATAAGGACAACACAAATCCCCATCAGTCAGGAACTTTAAACAATGACATAGTCATTCAGTGAAATCCGGTGGAGCCATTAAGGGCTGGGGATGTGGCTAATTGGTGGAGTGCTTGCCTACCATGTGTAAGGTCCGGGTTTGATCTCTACCAGTACAGCTTAAAAAAAAAAAAAAAGAGGGAAGTCTTATTTATTTTGCTATGGGAAAGTGTTCAAAATGTATTGTGAGAGAAAGTTACCAACTAGAATTTTCTTTTTTTTCTTTTGTAAGGCAGGGTCTCACTATGTAGCCCAGGCTGGCCTCAAACTCATAACATCCTCCTGACTTAGCCTCTTGAATGCTGGCATTATGGGCTTGCATCACCATGCCTGGACTTTTGTTCCATTTTTACTAATGTATGTTTGTTTTTTGAGACAGGGTCTCACTTTGTAGTTCAGGCTGGTCCTGAACTCAGCTTCAAACTCAGCAATCCTCTCTGCCTCCTGAGTGTTGGGATCACAGGCGTGAGTCACCACACCCAGTATTGTTGTATGTGGTTGCCAAGGATTGAATCCCGGGCCCCTTTTTTTTATATATTTGTATGCATGGAAAATATGAAGAAGCTATCGACTAAAATGTTTAATAGAAACTATGTCCTATAAAATGATACTTGATATTTGATCTTGTGCTTATTAAGTCTTTTTGATTTTTTTAAACCAGTGCTGAGGGTCAAACCCAGCCTCCTTTTGCTTGCTTACCACAGAACAATATTACAAGCCCTCTTTTCTGATTTTATTTTATTATATTTATTTATTTATCTTTTTCTTTTTTTTTTTTGTAAGCATGAAACTGGGAAGTGACCCAGAGCAGAGCCTTCACAATAAACTGTATACCCAACCACTTTTTTATTTTGAGAGTGAATCTCACTACGTTACCAAGTTGGGTTCAAACTTAGTCTTTGTCCTTCAGCTTTCCTAAATGCTGAGATTATAGGCACATAAGCCATCACACCTGGTATTTTTTTTTTTTTTTTTTTTTTTTTAATTCAAGCTGACCTTGAGCTCACTATGTAGCATAGGCAAACCTTGAACTCACAGCAATCCTCCTGCCTCTGCCTCCAAGTGCTAGCGTTACAGATGTGAGCCGCCATGCCTGGCATTGTGGTATGTAGTACTGATTGCTGGTGGGTATGAGTCACCACACCCAGCACCGTGGTATGAGGATTAAACCAGGGACCTTGCACTTAAAAGGCAGACGTGAGAACCACTGACCTAAATCCCTGGCCTTTTTTTGTTTTGGGGGGGTAGGTTTTTTACTACTGTTATTGATGTAATCATATTTCATATATTCTGCAATTTGATTTTTTTTCGCCCAATAATATAGTATAGGGTACTTTTTTTCTTTTTTCTTTTTTCTTTTTTTTTGGTGATACTGGGATTGAGCTCAGGCCCTTGGGCTTCCAAGGTAAGTGTGGTACCACTTGAGCTAAATCCTGAGCTGAGCTACTTTTCTTATCAGTATGAATAGCTCTTATGCTTTTTGGCCACATTTTCTGTTGAAAATGTAATTATTTTGTCATTTTCCTGCTGTTGGATATTTAGGTTGTTTGCCAGTTTTCACTCTTACAAACACTGTATGTATCAATCAATCTTATATATAAGGTCTTATAGATAATCCTAGATAGGAAATTATTATCAAGGATATTTATTTTAATTTTTAAAAATCTCACTTTGGGGTGGGAGATTTAGCTCAGTGGTTCCGGGGTCTGCCTGGCAACCAGCAAGCACAAGGTTCTGAGTTTGATCCCTGGTACCAGAGTGCCAGGTGTGGTGGCTGATGCCTGTAATCCCAGCACTTGGGAGGCAGAGGCAGGAGGACTGCTGTGAGTTTGAGGCCTGCATGGGCTACATAGTGAGTTCAGAGCCAGTGTGAACTACAAAGTGAGACCCTGTCTCAAAAAAAAAAAAAAAATTCTCACTTTGAAAACATCATCAATTCAAATAATAAAGGCAAAAAATAATTTCCCAGAATTCCACTACTCTACAACAACATTTTTGTCCTGAGATATTTTCCTCTGTCCCTTCCTATCCCGCTACCAATGATGTGCCCTGTGGATATATCCTCCACTCTCTACCCAGGGTCTCCCACTCCTCCTGAAGATGCTTGTGAAGCTCACCTGACCATAGAGTAACAAAGAAACTTCTGAACTCCTTATCAATTTGCCTTTTGACCTTAAGTTACTTGTCCTCTCAAGGTCTTCATTTATGCTAATTCCTTTTTGTACAGTACTGGCTCCTTTTTGCCCTTACCTGGCTTCTCCGAGGCAAAACCTCCTTTTACTGTAAAGTAGCACATAAGCCTTAGAGCCAGGCAGACTTGAGTTTGAAATCCATTCCTTGCTATAGGACAAGTGACGTCACTTTCTGAATTTCAGTTCTCTCGGACGTAAAGTGGTTGATGAGCACAGTGTATGGGGTGTGGAGTTGTGTACCAAGGTACAGAGGCGTTTGAAGTTGCTTCGAGGACTTACCCACGTGGCACACAATTGGTAGTGGGACAGCAGGCCCCTTCCCTGGGCATCCTACAAGGCTGCTCACCTGGGATATATGACACTGGCTGTTTTTTCAAGCGGAACCAGCTTCTTACTGCTTCCTACCTTCTGGCTTTGCTTAACACTCTGTTCCTTCTTCTGTGGGGGAGGGGAGGGAAGGGAGCTGCTTCTGGGGGCACAGGGCAAGTAATGTCGTTGGGGTCTTTTCTCCAGATACGATGACTATGATTATGGGGAAGTGAACCAGCTCCTGGAGCGGAACCTCAAGGTCTATATCAAGACCGTGGCCTGCTACCCCGAGAGGACCACCCGGAGAATGTACAACCTCTTCTGGAGGCACTTCCGTCACTCGGAGAAGGTAGCGCCGTCGGAGGGAGGAGTAGGAGGGAGGTAGACTCAGCTAGTAGAGAAAGAAGGATCTAAGACTCAGACTCTGTCTTGCCAGAGGGGATCTGATGTCCTGAATTCAAGTTCTGCTTTATTATGTAGTTTCAAAATCCATTTCTCACCTGGGAGGTGGGATGAGCATTCTTGGTTTTCATGAATGTCCTCAGTGGTAACCTCGTGGACCGAGGTTCAAATTGTAACACCGCTCTGTGGTAGAATTGTGACTTTGACCAAGTCACTTTGCTTTCTGAGCGTTTCCGTTTTCTAGTGAGAGGAAGCACGAGTTACATTTCAAGGTGGTTGGGAGGATGGAATTAGAAAATACATGTAAACTCCAGTCCTGTGTGGGTGACGGGTCACACTCACTCTTGTTTTTGCCCTGCGGGATGGAAAGATGAGGCGTGGTGGGGAAGAGTGTTCTGGGAACCCTTCAGCACTCATTATCCCCAGCTGCTCAGCAAAGCGGAACCTCAAGGTCTATATCAAGACCGTGGCCTGCTACCCCGAGAGGACCACCCGGAGAATGTACAACCTCTTCTGGAGGTCAGGGTATCTCTGTGGGAGCGGGAAGGGTGAGCTGAGGGGTCAGAGGTAGTGGCAGTCTGGGGGTGCTGTGGATCACTTGTCAGTAAGCCCTGATCTGTGTCCCAGGTTCACGTGAACTTGCTGCTCCTGGAGGCCCGCATGCAAGCCGCCCTGCTGTACGCCCTCCGCGCCATCACCCGCTACATGACCTGACTCCCTCCCACGCAGGACGCACGCCCAGAGCAGCTGACCCTGGCGGCACCCTCCTCCCTGCAAGGACTTCTCTGTCTGGAGATGGACCCAGGACCCTCTCTGTCCCGCACCCAGGCACCCCGACATGGAGGTGTGCTTGTGTCACATGCAGCCCCACATCACACCCTCCTTTTCTCAACGGACACAGTCGTTGCAATGACTCAGATCTCAGCTCTCCCCAGGGGACCTGCAAGAGGACCAGGCGATCCCAAGGGAAGGCACAGGAGGGAACATGGCTGCGAACAGGCTGGGCCTCGGGCACCTAAAGTGTCATGGCCTTCCTGGACTGGAAAGTCCCTGGCTGGCTCCTGCAGGAGAGGGGCAAAGATCTCCAGGGACTAACACTCCAGGCAGCTCCGCCTTCCCTCTGCACCTCATTCTCATGTTTCATTACCTCCTGCCTGCCCTTCACCCATCAATGTGAAAGTTGGGGTCACGGCTGGTCTGTGGGCCCGATCTGTCAGAAGCCTTTTCTGTTGGGCAGCCTGAAGTCCTTCTGTTCCTTTGCTGCCCGAATCCTTAAGTTTTTTTTTTACCTCTTCCCACCATAACCCTTCCTCCCACACTCAGCGATATGAGACCCCTGGAGAGGGGCCAAGCACATCCAAAGAGCAGACTGTCTCGAGAGAGGAGCCTCCATTGGCCACTTTGCCTCCGGGAAGGAGGGAGTATTCGAAGACAAGTAGTCTGCACTTGGACCCTTAGTGGTTGAGATTGGACCTCTTCAGGGCCTCACCTTTGGAACAGTCAGTGCCTGTGAGAAGCAGAGGGAGGTTCTGTCCAACCCCAGGCTGTAGAGTCCAGTGCCTGCCCTCCCATCCCAGGAGGTTTGCCAAGGACTTTTGCCAAAAAATTGAGCCTTTCTAGGTGGCTGATGTAGCACCAGGGCTCAGTAACGGTAGCTAATACCAGAGTTCTTGTTTGGGCACTGCCAGTGATGAGGTGGCTATAACCACATTGCCAAACTCCCTTGCCAACCACAATTGCAGACTGAGGGCCGGGTCTGAGTTTCTCAGTGTCTAATGCTTTGCCCTGGGATCTCAGGTCAACAGTAAACTGATTCTCTCACAAGATCCTAAAGGCCTCTGGGGACCCCCTTCCTACACTCAGCTCCTGGCTGCCCTCCAAGAACTGTACCCCTATCCTAGGTTCTGTTCCATCTCCTGGAGTCTACATGGATTGCTTGGACACAGAAGTGGCTAAGGACGAATCCCAAGCACTTTCCATAGTAAACAACTGTGAATTGAGACTTCTCTCGCCCTTTCCAGCAGCAGGTGCATCCTCCCAGGCCAGTTGGGGGTGCCTGGGAGAGGCAAGGGCACAATGCTACTGCTGCTTCTGACCTTCCTCCCCCTGGGGGCAGGAAAGGAACCCAGCCCTTGTGCCATATTTCATACCCATGCAGGCATGGGGAAGCAACTGGAAACCCCCTAAATGCCCTCCCCTCAAAGAAGATGGGCAGGAGGGGATGGGTCCCAGCACAGGGGTTTGAGTTCCAGAGGGTACATAATGGCCGTGTGTGTGTTCCCTGGGTGGGTGGGAAGAGGGATCCAGTGTTCAAGTGCTGAAACCTTTGACCTTGCTACCAGTTGTGTATGATGAGAAATAAAGATTCACCGAGGTTTTGTTTTGTATTCCTTGTAAATGGGCCATTTTTCTAACTTCCTGAAGGCCCGGGTTCACCACTTAGCATAGCAGGGAGCTAAGATTGCATCACAGACTGAACCTGACAACCACTGCCCTGCCTGGTGCTTGTGCCCAGTGATTGCAGTGATGGAACTGTTAGCATGGAAAGTTTGCTTCTTTCCCTTTGGTGTCCAGCCCTGCCACCCCTTATGGCTGCTCTGGCCTTATGGGATAATAATGACCATGTTGTTCTAACAAAGCCCAGCTCTGGCCTGGGTACCTGAAGGCCATTTCTGGAAATCTGCAAGAGAATGAAGACTGGTGAAATGATGTTGAGGCCACACACAATGAGCAGGTCAAGGGTGGACCCAGGATTCCAGGTGAGGTCTGTTTGATGCTGAGGCTTTGGCATCCATCACACCTGTCCTTTTTTTTTTTTTTTTTTGAGACAGGGTCTCACTTTGTAGTTCAGGCTGGCCCCGAGCTCAGCCTCAAACTCACATCACAGCAATCCTCCTGCCTCTGCCTCTCGAGTGCTGGGATTACAGGCGTGAGCCACCATGCCCAGCACTGTGGTATGTGGCACTGGTTACTGCTGGGGTGAGTCTCCATACCCATTATTGTATGTGGTTACCGGGGATCGAACCCGGGTCCTTGTGCTTGTAAGACAGGTGCCAGAACCATTGAACTAAATCCCTGGCCGTGTCCTCTTTCTTACTACTGGACTTCTACCATGAGAAGAAAGCTATTTGACAGCTGGGGGTTTCCTTTTGTGTCCCGCCCCCCATGATAACTTTCTCACCCATCCCTTTCACGTATAAGGAATCAGGTGCAAACTGCCCTTGCGGCTTAGACTTACGTGACCTTGATCAAATTAACTTCTCTGGGCACCAGGAACTAGGGAGCTCATCAGGAAAACCACATCAGAAATAAAAGCTTAAGACTTCCTTCTGGCTTCCCATTTGCTCTGCGTACTGCCAGCTTACGCTGAAAACTTGGTCTCCTTCAGGAAGCCTTCTATGAGTTACTGTGTGCGGCCTTCTCCCTTGACACGCCTCTCCTGCTTTGCAGTATTCCTGCGCTTGCTTTTCCTTCTAGATTGTGTGAACCACAACTGCAGCACAGAACTTGGATTCTGGCCCTGACTTGGCCACTTACTACCAGTGGGAGACTGATTATTTTCACTGTGTCTTACGTTTCCTCAGTTATAAAACTAGGAATAAAAGATTTTCATTTGTCTTCCAGGTAACATTTCTAGAAAGGGGGTTGTTGGCAAATGTCTTCATGTTTAATCTTCACAATTGCCCTTGGAGAAAGGGATGTTGGTCCCATTTTACAAATGAGGAAATGGGTCTGCAGGTGAGAAACTAGGGACTAGTAGCAATTAGACCTCCGCTCATGTTCCAGCTTTGACATTTAACATCTGACTGTGAACAACCTACTGAAATTCTCTACCTTTGGTTTCTGATGGAATTGAATTCATACCAAGGGTCACAGGAAGGGTGTGAGGATTAAATAGTGCATGAAAGCCACCCAGCATGTTTTAGGTAGTTGGAATGTCACTAGTGAAACTGTTGAGCCTTTAGAAATTTGCCCAAACCTTAAGTTTGTCTTAGAACCCCCTCTCTGTCTGATTCTAGAGTTTTTTATATTGTATAGTATTTGCCTGAAGACTGCTTATACTCCTTTTTTTTTTTGAGACAGGGTCTCGCTTTGTAGTTCATTCTAGTCCTGAGCTCACTATGTAGGCCAGCTTTGAATTCACAGTAATCCTCCTGCCTCTGCCTCTTGAGTGCTAGGATTGCAGGGGAGAGCCACCACGCCTGGCACTGTGGTATGTGGTACTGATTGTTGGTGGGCATGAGTCACCACACCCTGCATTGTTGTATGTTGTTACTGAGGATCAAACCCAGGCCCTGTGCTTACAAGGCAGGTGCTGGAACCACTGAGCTAAATCCCCGGCCCAACTGCCTATACTCTTAATCTGTTTTTCAAAATCATGTTGAACTCAATTTATACATGGAATTGCAAATTCTCCAATCAAGATAGGACCTAATGAATCTGCTTCAGATTTTTGCAGTCTGTAATCCAGTATCTGGGCACAGTGAGGCTGGATGGAGTGTGAGTGGATTGCTTGGGGCCTGAGTTTTTGTGTTTATCTTTGAGTGCTGCTGACAGTAGGAAAGAGCTGGCTGAGTCGTCCCTGCAGGCTCCAGGCCTTCACCGGAGCCCTCAGGCAGGTGGATTTGGAGAAATGGTTCACAAACGTTTGTTTCTTAGCATCTCCTGGCTCTAAGACCATCTTTTACAGTCCCCCTGGTGTTGTTTGTCCCAACAGATGTTGTGTACCTAATAGGTAATGTGCCTGGAGACAGAGAGATAAGGAGACAGACTGGGTTCCTGCTCTCCTGGGATTTACTGTGGAGTACAGGGGACAGATAGTGGATCATTACTGCACTAATGATTTACATTACTGTTGTGGTGGACACCTGAAGGAAAAATATGAAGTGGTCCCGGAGTGTAGACAGCCTAGCTGCCGAGCTTTCTCTTCCAAGAAGTTTATAACATGACCAAGAAGGGCAAGATTCCCACCCAGGGCAGCACTTGGAGCGGGAGCTGTGCTAGGCCACCCAGGCGCTCATTCCTCAGGTTGGAGCCAAGTCCCTCTTTGGGGACTGCCCTGCAGTGAAGGGAGAACTCCACTCACGGTTAGGTCTCCTCTGAGCTGGCTGCCCTCCTGCTGCTGGTCGGTAGGAAAGAAGAGTACAGAGGCCTGGCCCCTTTGCCTCTGTTTGGTATGACCCTGAAAGATGACCCCAGCTCTAGCAACCTGTTTCACATCAGCTGACCCTCCCCTGCAGCTGGATAGCAGTCCTACTTCTCCTTTGGTCTAATCCCCCTTCAAACCATCCATGATACTTCCTTGATAATCCTCCAGGTGCAGGTTTCCATCTCAGGATCTGTTCACCAGGGTACTTGATCTGATAGGCTCTTTCATTACAGATGGTGAAAATAAAGACCAGAGACAGGCGGTGACTCGCTTGAGATCTCGCAAGCCTGAACCTTCTGATCTTCAGCTCGCTGGCACCTGTGTCAATACCCAACGCCAAAGCCCTACACTTTCCTGCCTTGATTTTCTCTCGCTGAGCCTGTGAACAACAGCAGTGGCCAGAATGAGTGGCTGGAGACCATGGGCGAATCACTTCCCCTCTGTAGGGAGAAGCTTAAGTCTAATGCCTGAGTGCTCTGTCTTCTCTTTTCGGCCTCTGGAGTACCCCCTGGTCCTTAAGAAAACATTCACTAGAAAAACATGTACCAGCAAATGATTTGTCCTCCATTGTCCAAATCACCTTTAGTTCCTGTAGGAGTGAGACAGAGGAGGAAATTGAGTATATGAGTCTGTCTGTCTTGATCACTGTTTTTGTTTTCTGGGTTTTTTTTTTTTTCCTCTTTGCGTTCCTGAATATTAACCCCAAGATCTTCACACTTGACTAATAACTCAGCCTTTCTTTTTATCTCTATGAGACAGAGTTTGAGTTCAAATTTACCATCCTTCCGCCTCAGCCTCCCAGAATGCTGAGATTCCAGATGTGTGCCACCACATCTGGTGGTATCTGTCTCACTGTTGAGCTCTTAGAGTCATATGTCAATAGTCTTTCTTGGAGGAGGGCAGGCATTGTGGCACATGCCTGTAATTCTAGCTGTAATTCTCAGGCTGAGACTGCAGAATCATCAAAAGTTCAAGGCCAGCCTGGGCTACATAGTTCAAAAACAGCTTGAACTACATAGTGAGACTCTGTCTCAAAAAGACATAAACAAAAAATCTTTTTTTTTCTTTGCCCAGATTGACCTTGTCAAGTTTGTACCCTGCCCAAATGCTAATAAGAAGCTGCCACTACCTCTGTCAATAAAATGTGGGCTGTGAAGTTCTGAAGAGCAGAGTAAACATCACGCAAATACTGATGAGAAGCCTTGGAGAAATGAAAAGCAAAAGAAGCCAGGAGAGAGCAGTTTACCTGGACCTGAAAGAACACCAAAGCATGGGCAGCGAGAGGGAAATCAGAGGGCCCAGTATAGAAGATTGTTTCCCCGGCTCTATCTGCCCGAGACCGAAGCAGGGGGAGGACACAGCCTGGCATAGAGGGAAGCAGGGAGGACACGGCGAAGGCTGAGGCTGGAGAGGGCCCCAGACAGATCTGCCGGGGCCACGTCAAAAATGTTAGACTTTGGCCTGAGGTGTAGCTCAGTGGTAGAGGGCTTGCCTTCCATGTGCCAGGCCTTAAAAATAAAAAATAAAGAAAGAAGGACTTTATCCCATAAGCAGTGAGAAGCCTTCAAAGAAGATTGTGTTGTTTGTTACAAAAATAGATAATATTTATTTCTTAGAGAAGGGAGTGAGAAAAGTCTGATTTATTTAGCCCCTGTGAGCGAGGCTCCTCAATAAATACTCTGAAGATAACGTCCGTTTCCATCCTCCTGTGGCCCTTTCTGTAATACCGTCTGTTATTGGCTGTTTCACAGATGGGCCTAATTGAACCTGAGACCCACAGTCCCACGTGCAAAATGTTTTCTCTGGCTCTCCACCCCATGCAGGGGACTTTTTTCTTTTTTTTTAGTTTTTTGAGATAGAGTCCCCCTTTGTAGTTTAAGCTGGCCCTAAACTCACTATGCAGCTCAAACTGGCCTTGAACTCACAGCAATCCTCCTGCCTCTGCCTCCTGAGTGCTGGGCTTACCGGCGTGAGCCTCCACACCCAGCAATGTGATATGTGTTGCCAGGGATCAAACTCAGGACCTTGCACTTGCCAAGCAGAAGGCAGATTCACTGAGCTAAATTCTCGACCTGTCTTTTTCTTTTCCGACTCTTATAAAGTATTTCCTCTCCCCCACCCCCCGCCCAGCTTGGGGAATTGAACCAAGAACCCAATACACACTAGGCAAGTGCTCTAGCAAGGGGCTATATCCCCATCCCCCAAAGCTTTTTTTTTCCCCCATAAGATTACAGTCATCTTCCCAGTTCACAAAACCCAAGGAGGGGAGGGAGGACTTTTTGTGTGGTGTGTTCTGTTCTATTCACACAGTAGACGCAGAGTAAATAGGTGTGGAGTACATGTTTGTATCCACCAGATGTCTAGGTGGTCTAGTCCTGGGCCCAGCTAGCAGCACTCAAGAAATCAGGGCCTCCCCATACTGCTGACTCGGCTCTGCTCTGGCTGCCTTTCCCCGCCAGGTTTGTCACGAAGCCAGAGGCTCTCAGACACTCAGCGTCAGTCTAGGGTTGGAGATACAGCTTGGACTTTGGAACCAGACGGCCAGAGCTCAAATCTGAATGCAAGTCCATCTGGAATGAAGCAGAGTATAAACAAACAGGACCAAGTACCTGTATGACCTTTAGTAACTTCCTTTAATTTCCTCATTGATAAATTGAGAATGTCAACATCTATGTGAAAAATGTTTCTGTTGTATCAGTAACATTGAGAAAATGTTTATAGTGTCTATTTAGTTCCTCCCTTTAATTGAAAATAGGGATTTGGTCAATGCCATTTTCTTGGATTTTACTTTTTCAAATCTCACATTGTTCTTCTGTTCAAAAGGGGTAGAGGGCTGGGGATTTGGCTCAGTGGTTCTGGTGCCCACCTTGTCAGCATAAGGTCACAAGTTTGATCCTTGGTATGGGGGGAGAGTTAAGGCTGGCTGGGAATGTAGGTCAATGGTGGAGCATTTGCTTAGCATTTGTGAGATCCTGGGTTTGATCCCAGCTCTGCCAAATAAATAAGTAAAAAGGAATGAAAATAATACCTAACTAATAGGATTTCTGTCTATTTATTTAAATAAGTATTTGTCACCAAAGGGTGATTCGCCCCCACAGGACATTTGGCAAAATCTGGAGATGTTTTTGGTTGTCACAACAGGGAATGCTACTGGCAGTTAGGGGATATAAACCAGGGATAGCTGCCACCCACCCTGAGATGCAAGGGATTTTATCCAGTCAAGATAGTTCCAAGGTTGAGAAATCCTGAATTAAATAATACCCATAATGTGTTCAATACAACACCTGGTACACATTAACTGAATGGTAAATGGAAAACAAATAGATGTTGAGGGAAAATATGCTTCCAGGAGCAGAAATACAAGTTCAGTGAATCCAAATCCCTACAGTCTTTTCCCCCAAATTTCTTGCCATAAGGGGCGGAATGAGGAGGCTCATGTCAAAGAAGTGAAAAAATACTGTGGAAATCAGAGTGAACAATATGTTCAAAATAGGAGACCTGCAGCCTTGGACCTTGGACTCCTCGGGAGACAGCGCCTGCCCTGCTCGGAGTTCCAGCTGCTGTCTTGGGGCAGGGCCGGGACCTCCGGGTCGTCCCAGATCCAGGACTTATAGCCCTTGGGCTCCTCCAAGTTTATAGGAATTCTCAGAAGATACATTCCAGGGCAGTAGGAGCGAATGGGGGCCCCCAGGAGGCTGTGCCCCAAGATCTGATGACACAGCTAGCATAAACCAGAGGGACAAATCATAGTCCATGGGAGGTACAGACCAAGTACTAATAGGTTCAATTGAACAGAGTCAGTGTTCAGAGAGTCTCATTGCTTCCCCAGCCTGCACCGGTAGCTATCAGTCTTCGGGCGAGAGTCTCTCTGGAATACTGGTTAGGAACATAAATACTTCAGAGAGAATGTTGGAGTCCCAGCTCTGACAGCACCGATGCTGGCCCTCGGTAAGGCACACCACACTGGGGCTCATTGGTGTACACTCAGTAAACTGTGTATGTGTCTCGGTCATCACAAAAACAAAACAAAAAGGCAAGGGCCTGAGCTCTGTCGCCAGTGCTGCAAACAAAACAAAACAGAAAGACTACAAGGGCTATTATCATTCCTAATTTTTATTTTTTTGTTGTGTGTTTATTTAATCTTGCACATGCCCGGCAGGCACTCAACCATGGTTCTGTCTATATTCCCCACACCATCATTCCTACTATTTGGGTTTGTGGTTTTTTGTTTTTTGGGTTTTTTTAGACAGAATCTTGCTTTTATAGTTCAAACTGGTCCTTAGTTCACTGTGTAGCCTAAGTGAGCCTTAAACTCACAGCAATCCTCCTGCCTCTGCTTCCTGAGTGCTGGGATTACAGGCATGAGCCACATGCCTGGCATTTTTATTTTTCTTTAAACAGCATCTCACTATATTCAAGACTGGCCTTGAACTCACTGTGCAGCCCAGGCTGGCCTCGAACTCAAGGGCTCCTCCTGGCTCCACCTCCAGAGCGCTGGCATTACAGTCATGAGCCACCACGCCCCACCCATCATTCCTACTTTATAAAAGAATAAAGCAAGGCTCAGAGAGATGAAGGATTTTGTCCAGTGTCACACGGCTGATTTATTAGCAGAGGGTCACTGTGACGGACTTTGGAGCAGTGGATGACATGCAGTCTCTGCCTTCAAATCTTCAGATCTCATACAGGAGAGAAAGAGAAGAAAAACCTAATTTCAGGCAGAGACAAGAGAGGTGCTGGTGCAGAATTCAGATGGAGTAAAGCCACCCCGGGGTCATTTCCAGGCAGTACAAGTAGGAAGGCTTCCTGGAAGAAATGGTGGCTGAGCTGGACTTTAAGGATAGGTAGAACTAAAGTCAACAGCCGGCTCTTCATTTTCAGCCTGAGATGCACAGAAGTAGGAGGTCTGGATTTGTCCAGAGTCTGAGCATGAGGGTTGGGAGCAGAAAACCTGCTTGGGAAAGATGATAAACGAGGGCAAAACTGTTTGGTGGAATGGATGGGACAATTGCTCAAAGTATCTAACAACCTCCTTGTGTACAGCGGAGCAGAAAGAATATCGATATACAAACAACGCCATGGCCGTGCTGTTGAGGACAGACTGAGTCCCAGGCCAAATATCCTGGAAAGGGTACATTTCCTCGTCTGCCTTTGTTTTTGCTTTTTGGAAACAGCATGCTCCTATTTTGTATTAATGGTCCGCTCATCTGATTCCCAGTGCAAGTAGTTCTAGTGGGCCTGATCTCCTTTATTTTATACTGGAGATCGAACCCAAGGCCTTCCCCCTGAGCTACATCCCCAACCCTTTTTTTTTTTTTTTTTTTTTTTTAGGTTTTGGAGACAGGGTCTCGCTTTGTGGTTCAAGCTGGCCCTGAGCTCAACCTCCAACTCACATCACAGCAATCCTCCTGCCTCTGCCTCCCGAGTGCTGGGATTACAGGCGTGAGCCACCACACCTGGCACTGTGGTATGTGGTACTGGTTGCTGCTGGGGTGAGTCTCCACACCCAATATTGTTATGTGGTTACCGGGGATCAAACCCGGGTCCTTGCGCTTGCAAGACAGGCGCCGGAACCACTGAGCTATATCCCTGGCCCCATCCCCAACCCTTTTGTAAAAACCTTTATTTCAGGATGGGGTCTCTAAGCCACTAATCTTCCTAGGGTGATCTAGAGCTTATGATTCTAGCTCTTGTGATTGTAGCCTGAACTATAAAATTGAGAGCCTGCCTCAAAAACAAAAACAAAAACAAAACAAAACAAAAAAATCTTTTTACTTAATAAAGACAGAGAAACTGTATATCATGATGCATGCTTACAATACCAATGGTAGCTGGGATTATTATTTCGGAAGCTGAGGCAGGAAGGTTGGAAATTCAGTGCCAACCTGGGCTGGGGATTAGTTCAGTGACACTCTCCCTGCCTGACAAGTTGAAGGACCTGAGTTTGATTACTGGTACAAAAAAATTTTCAATGCCAGCATAACCTATCTAGCAAGTTTGAGACCAGTGAGATCTACATAGTGAGATCCTATCCAAAGAGAGAGGGCAGGGTTGGGGCTAGGCATCATGGTACAAATCTGTCGTCTCTACTGTGGAGAACAGGGCAGAAGGACTACAAGTTCAAGCCCAGCCTGGGGAAATTAGTGAGAACTTCTCCTAAAATAAAATTTTAAAAAAGGGGTTGGCGGGCCGAGGAGTTGGCTCAGTGGTTCCGGTGCCTGTTTTGCAAGCGCAAGGACCTGGATTCGATTCCCTGGTAACCACATACCATACTGGGCGTGGAGACTCAAGCCCAGTAGCAACCAGTACCACATACTACAGTGCCAGGCGTGGTGGCTCACGCCTGTAATCCCAGCACTCGGAAGGCAGAGGCAGGAAGATTGCTGTGATGTGAGATGAAGGCTAAGCTCAGGGCCAGCCCGAACCAAACCACAAAGAGAGACCCTGTCTCAAAAAAAATAATAATAATAATAATTAAAAAAAAGGGGTTGGCAATGTGGCTCACAGAAAAGGCCAAACAACCATGTTAGGGTTTTATTGTAGTTATATATTTAGTTTCTTTTTTAAAACCACAACAAACGAACAACTTACAGAGTTCCATGCTCAGGATTCTAATTGCAATATTTATTACCTATAAATGAACTTCAGTAATAGTATCTATTTTAAAAATCCACAAGTTCAAGGCGAGACTTTACCTCAAAAACCAAAAACCAAACAAAAAAATTCACACAGTGTTTTTAATTTTAAAAATAGCCACAAAGCCCTTCCACACTGGAATACATACAGCTGCTGGCCTCAGGAGAAGCTGAAGTACCTGCTGTTTTCTTCACCCTGTGATCTCTGGGGGCCCCGGGGGTAAGTGACTCCCTGGCTCCCAAGTTCTTAGGAAATCCATAGTCTACCAGTGGAATTTGCCCTTTTCTAAATCAAGATCCTTTTGGCTTTTTTTACATTTAAGTAGCAGAAACCTGCTCAGCTTTAAACTACAAAGTAAAATCTCTTTTTGAAAATACAGGAAATGCAATTAGACCTTGCAAAAGACGAGATGAGAAATGGGAAATTCTGCAGATCCAATTGGCTAGAGAGCTGTCTTCCGAGGCTGCTGTAATCGCAGGGGAACAAAATGGTGAGGATCTCGGGCTCAGGAGTCCAGTGACCTGAGGTAAAATCCGAGTTCTTCTGGAAGCACAAGGACTGGGGTTCGATCCCCAGTACCACACACACAAAAATAAAAACCCCACGAAATCCTAGTTCTACCACTCACAAGCTGGGTGACCCCAGGCAACTTATTTAGCTTCTCCATACTCCAGCTTCTTTATCTTAAAATGGATAGTAATTGAACCTGTAGGTTAGCATAGGAATTAAAACAATCAGTATGTGTAACATGCTTTAAAATCGTACCTGCTGGGTGTAAGATTAACACATAAAAATCCATGGTATTCCTGTACACCAATAACGAACCCCATGGAAAGAAATTAGAAAACAATTTTGTTCACAATAGCTTCGCGTTTCCGTAGTGTAGTGGCTATCACAATAGCTTCAAGAAAAATGAAATACTAAGGGTTTAACTCTCTAAAGGAAGTAAAATATCTCTATGGTGAAACTATAGCCAGGTGTGGTGGTGCATCCCTGTAATCCCGGCAGTTTGAGCACAATCTGGGCTACATAGTGAGTTCAAGGCCAGTCAGGACTACATAGTGAGACCTTGAAACAGCAACTAAAAACAAAACCAGTACAAAACAAGACAAAAAGAGAACTCAGAAAAGGAAACCAAAGAAGTCATCAGAAAATGGAAAGACATCCCCTATTCCTGATCGGCAGAGCCACTATGGTCAAAATGGCCACACAACCAAAACTGATATATAGATTTAATCTAATCTCAATTAAAATACCAACAGCCTTCCTCACAGTGCTAGGGGAGAAAAAAATCCTAAAATTCATATGGAACCATAAGAAACCCAAAATAGCAAAAGCAATCCTGTACAACACAAAGGAGACA
>PVIR01012831.1:20586-43900 GCA_004026965.1 Petromus typicus | reverse complement strand
AGTATAATACTGTAATGGTGATGTATAAATCACTTACAACTTTAGTATAAAGGTTTAGAGACAAAAATATTTTAAAAACTATAGTTGGAATAATCTGTTAATACTGTATATATGTATAATTTTGACATTAATGCATAACACATACAAGCAGGAGAATAAAGATATAGTTTTTTAAAATTTGAACAGAGTTATAACGTTAAAGTACCTGTTGTAACTTATAGATGCTGTTTGTAATTCTTGTGGTAACCACCAAGAGAAAAGCCCATGATCTATTCTCAGAAGATGAAAGAGAAATGAATCAAAACTGGTTGCTACAAAAATGTTAAGTTGCACAAGAATATATAAGAAGCAAAGTAAAAATATACAGAATAATAAAAATAATTAATAGTTCTCACTAGTTATTACTAATGAATAATTGCTGTAGGTAAATGTATTATATTTTCCAGTGAAAGTGACTGAATATATTTTTGAAAAGAAATATTCACCTTTAGACTTCCTAAGAATTTTAGAACATAAATATTTGAAAATATAAGCAAAATATATATCTTTAGGCAGAATAGTGCGTGATGCCTTTTCAATTTTCACACTTTTATTTCTGGGCCAATAAATTCTGGCTGTTGCAAAATAGCACCTTCAACTGGCTGCTAATTCAGAGTATATTCAGTCTACTAAAGAAGCTCTCTCTAGTCTTGCAAGACATTTCCACCCAGCTGGAATTATAACTGAGTCTCTCAAAGCCACTCTGCTTTTCTGTCACGGCAGCTGTTTCACATGGTAAAGTTTATGGTAGAATAAGTGAATTACATAAACAAGGGACCATTGCTACACTTACTTGTCTGTGAAGTGAATCACTTGACCTGGAAAAATGCTATATGAAGCAGATCAATATTTTGGTGTTTAAGGTAGTCTATGCATTAGTGAAATGTAAATTTGAGGGAAACATTCTGTGTAGAGAAGGCAAATTTTTATTGGGAGTGTCTGCTCCAATAGGAAAAAAATCATCCTGCTTTCAAGACTGAGGTGACTCTCTGAAAGGAACATGCTGACAAGTAGCAATGTTCTGCACCATGACTTTCGCCCTTATTGAAGGCTCATTGATGGTCATAACTGCTAGAATATTCAGAACTAAGCAGCAGCCATAGCATATTTCACATTTATGAGTAGAAGACTTTGTTGCTGGCTGTGTTCATAACAAACATCCCTACAACCATGACCACTTTATTCATGAGACGTTCATAATAGTTGAAATCAGGGTTAGCTGGAGTAAAACACTACTGGTATACCAAATGAACCATTCTATTCACTTGAATATTAAGATATTAATGGTTCACTCATCACTTGAAGAGCATTTTAGAGCAAGCACTTGTATTCACCATTTTACTTAAAAAGAGATACATATCTACAAATTTATTTGTCACAGTCTTCAACTATGTTTCTTTCCAGTCCCTGACCATGCAAGGTGGCAGCTTTAGAATTAATATATCATCATGTAGATGATCATTTTTTCTTCTAAGTTAAATCACAGCCAGGTGCAGTATTCACTGCAGCTCATGAAAGGTTATAATTCTGTAGATATTCAATGGATATGTGTGCATGTATATGTGAGTGTGTGTGTGTGTGTGTGTGTGTGTGTGTGTGTGTGTGTTGTGTTTGCATGTCGTGCAAAATGATCAAGAAGCCAGGCTCCAGTTTTCTTCTGAAAATAGATCTTATGGAACTACTCATGAAGCCATAAGCATAGGATAAAAAGCAGAAGCTAATATGGGAGCAGTGAACATAGACATTTAGCATATATTCAGATTATTTACTTCTGTCTTTAAGGTGTGTTATGGCTTGATCATGAATACATAACTCAAATTTGGTAATGTAATTTTATGATATATACCAAGCTTTAAAATACTCATCGCTTGAAGAGCATTTTTAGAGCAAGCACTTGTATTCACCTTTTTACTTAAAAAGAGATATATATCTACAAATTTATTTGTCAGTCTTCAACTATGTTTATTTCCAGTCCCTGACCATGCAAGGTGGCAGCCTTAGAATTAAAATATCAATATTAGTTATATTAATTAATATCATATTAATTATTCAATAAAAATTTCCTTTCATTATATGTAGTAGATATTGTGAAAAAGAAATATTTAAAAGGAAAGACAGTGTAGGGGTAAAAAAAGAGGGCAAAAAGAATGATAGCAATACATAAAGGAAACAAAGCTTATGTATTTAGGGGGTGGAGGTTACAGTGTGGGTGAGGGAAGGAGAAATTTAGAATCACGTCCTGTCATATACTGGTACAAATTCTCAGATAACATCCAGCTCAACATGGGCAATTGATATTATATTGTATCTGATGATTTAATGTTTAGACACTATTAGAATCCAGACACACATCAGATATTGTTTTCTAAAGGAAATTAAAAATGAAAATGGATAGTTGCCTTGCTCCACCATTCTAGAACTCAGTGTTGTAAGCATGTATCCCTACAAGACTTAAAAAAAACATATTACTAACACTCCAAGATAGGAAAGAAAATTAAAATACGTTAAAGAACAGAGAGTTGATAACACTCAATTTTAATGAAAGTTATATAATATGGATTTGAGAAACTAAACAGACTACAAATACAATAAAAATGATTAAATATATGGAAATAAATATCATTAGTATTCTGAAAATAAAAGGTAAAAATTTTAAAGAAAAAAATAAAAAACATAGACATTACCTAATGAAAGGCACCAAAGAAAGTGACAATAGTTCTCAGCTAAAATCATAAAAAATAGAAAAGAGTGGCACAAATACTTTTTTCAAATACTGAAACAGAAGCATGATAACCTCTTTATTCAATAAAAGTTTCCTGCATTATATGGAGTAGACATTATGAAAAAGAAATATTTAAAAGGAAAGACGGTTTAGGGGTAAATAAAGAGGGCAAAAAGAATGATAGCAATAAATGAAGGAAACAAAGCTTATGTATATAGGGGGTGGGGTTACCGTGTGGATGAGGGAAGGAGAAATTTAGAATCATGTCCTGTCATATACTGGTACAAATTCTTAATGTTGAATGCGATGATGATGTGTGTGTATATATATTGTACCAATAAAGATTTGAATTTAAAAAGTTTCCTTCAGGATTAAAGAGAATAAATAAATATTTCCTCATCAAAGAATAACGTCATAAATTTTTCTATGAAATCTATTTCTGAAGAATGACTGAAGAAAATTGGTTAAATGAAGGAAATTACAATGAGGACTGACCCCTGAAAAATGAAGAAAAACAACAGATTTGGTAAAAGTACACAGTCTTTTCTCTATTAATTATTTATATGATATCATACTGCTGAAGTAAAGTTCATAACAATTGTTGTCATGCCCAATGTGTGTAGAGAAAATAGTGGATATAATTAGAATGAACATCGCAAAAATAAAAAGATTCAAATAGAAGTAGTGTGCCCATTCTTCTCACATCAAAATAAAAAATGTTTATCAAAAGTTTTATATATATACATATATATATATGTAAATATGTACAGAAATTAAAGGTCACTCTACAAAATTATATACTTAAAAGTAACATGAACAAAATTCCAAAACATTGAAAATTATAGGAAACCACAGATAAAAGAGGAGAATGGACAGAAACATAAAATAAAATGTATAAGAAAGAAGCAAACTTAAATATTCCTTTTATAAGTAGTACTTTAAATAAAAATGTTCTGAAAGAAATTTGGTGAAAAAACGGGTTTAAATGTGTGCCATATTCAATGAACACATGTCAATAAACTAGGAAATGAACACTTCCTCACAGTAATTTTGTTTAAGAGAAAAGGAGGAAGGCATGGCTGGTTTTATAAAAATCAAGTTTAAAAGATTTTACAACAAAGAAGAGTCCCAGGGGCAAAGATATATCACATAATTATGTAAGAATCAATCCTCAAAAATAGCATCAAAATCCTTAAAGTGTACATGTGAAAAATCAAGCTTCAAAATTCATAGAACATAAACTAAAAAGAGAAATACATAAAATTTATTTATACAGTTTGAGACTTCAAATATTATCAGTAACAAATATGCTTATTTGACAGAAAAGTAGTAATGATGTTAAATTCAACAATTTACAGTTTAAAAAATGAAATATCTGTAGGAAACTCTGCACAAAACCCTACGGGACACAATCTTTTAAGTGCTCATGGAATGTTTAGTAGGTCATACCTTAGCCTCATTAATAAAACAAGGTAACATATCTTCTAAATTTAATAATTCAAATATGTTCTTTGAAGTTATTTTATAAAGATTAGAAATGATAATTGAAAAAAACAGTGACATATTGAAATATATGAAAATTGATATATACGTGAGGTTTGCAATTCATCTGCTCACTCCACAACTGTGCATTCTATATCTTGGCCCAGCCACCAACTCAGAGTTGGCGTTACATTGTTTCCTGCTATATGGGACAGAAGATGTGCTAGGTAAACAAAAGACCTGATCTCAAAAGACAAGACAAGACAAAAGACAAGAAAAAAGTCTGGAATAGGGGATTCAGCATGGCTGACTGAAGGAGGAGTCACATCATGGAAGCTGAGGAAAGATCCACTGAAAAGAAATAATAATCTTAATTGCAGTGGCAGTTTGAATCTGCAGGGATGACATAAGATTCTGCTCTCACAATTGTCTTCCACAGTAAACACTGGTGACTTATCTAGGTCCAGTGACTGCTGCCACACTTGCAGAATAAGAGATGGTGGTGACACAAGTATAGTGAAGGGCTCAGCATTCAAATGTGGATCCCAGAGCAGTCTCTTGGTCCAAGACACGCTCCATGGTCTAAAGTTCCCAGAGTGGATGAGGATGAGGGAGGACATCCACAGGGAAGGGCAACCTCAGTGGTTGGAGAACAGGCTGGTGGGAGCCCTGCTTAGGGGTGGAAGCTGGTGAACACAGACCCAACTTGTGTGATGAGAGAGCAGGTTGAGTTCGGGTAACACAGGTTTGAAAACCCACACTGGTTCCCTGTCCCCATGGTACGTGGATGTCTGCAGCCAGCATCATTCTGGGGGCAGATTGACACCTTCCACTTCCAGTGGGAGCAGAGTCAAGTCATCCCTTGAGTTCTACCTGTTCTGATAGGCTGTGAAAAAGAGCCATGTGTCCAAAAGAACAGAAAATGTTCTTTTTGTTTATTTTTTATTTTTGCTAAATACTCTATCTGTGCATCTCCCTATTTTCCCCTCATTATTTGGCCCTTTAAGTGTGTGTCTGACTGTGGGTTTGCTCAGGAGTTTCATTTCCTGCTTTTTCTTCTAGTATAGTTTATATAAGTAATGAAATTGTTCCTTGTCCCTTTTTAATCCAACATTTATCCATCTCTTCACACTTTACTTCTTTCTGTTTTGTTTTTTTAAAAATAATCTTTATTAGTACATTATGAATACATATCATCATCTCATTCAACATTGAGGATTTGTACCAAAATACAACATGACTTGATTCTCATTTTCCCCTTTTCCCTCAGCCCTGCCTCCCCTGATCCCATATATACACAATCTTTGTTTTCTTTTTTCTTCATTATTACCACAATCATTTTCTCCTCGTTGTTTACCCCTACACGTTCTTCGCTTTTAAATATTTTCTATTTCACAATATCAACTGTACATATTACAACTCGTTTACAACTTCATTTTCTCATACCAGAGAAAAGATATGATATTTACACATCTGTAACCTGTTTATTTTGCTTATGAGTATGTCCTCAACATACATCCATTTGAGTATGAATGACTCAATCTTATCATTTTTAATGGCAGAGTAATACTCCATTGTATAAAAGAACCACATCTTCTCTATCTAGCCTCCAGTTAATGGACATTTAGGTTGTTTTCAAGATTTAGGAATCACAAACTGAGCTGCAATAAACATGGGTGCAAATATGTCGCTGTGAAATGAATCTTTTAATTACTTTTTGTATATACCTAGCAGAACGATGGTCGGGTCAAATGGGACCTCCAATTCTAGCTTTTTGAGGAATCTCCATACTAATCTCCATAGGGATTGTATGAGTCTACATTCCCACAAGCAGAGGGGAAGGGTTCTCCTTTCTATGAAGCCTCACCAACACTTGCTGCTGGCTAATTCTGAAATAGTAGCCATTCTTTCTGGAGTGAGATAAAATATCAGTGCTGTTTTCATCTGCATCTCTTGAATGAATAAGTATGTTGAGCATTTCTTAATACAATTCTTAGCTGCTCTTACTTCTTCCTCTCAAAAATATCTGTTCATTTCAGATGCCCATTTTTGAAGTGGGTCTTTAAATTTGGGTGGGCTGATTTTTTTTAACTCTTTATATATTCTAGATAGTAACCATTTGTCTGAGGAACAGCTGGTAAAGACTCTTTCCCACATTGTTGGTTGCTTTTTCGCTCTGTTGGTGGTTTCCTTTGTTGAGCAGAAGCTTTTTAATATAATGAGATCCCATTTGTTGACTTCTGCCAATTCCTGTGCTATAGCAGTTTTGTTCAAGAAGCCTTTCCCTAAGCCAATGTCTTCAAGAGTTTTGCCTATCCTGTTTTGCAGCAGATTTAGTGTCTGTTTCAATATTTAGGTCTCTTATCTACTTTGATTTTATCTTGGTAAACAGTGAAAGAGATAGGTCTAGCTTTAGTCTTTGGCAGGTCAAGGCCAGTTTTTCCAGCAACATTTTTTAAAGAGGCCATCTTTCCTCCATTGTGGATTTTTGGCTTCTATGTCAAAAATCAGGTGGGTCAATGTATTTGGAGTAGTCCTGGATCTTCTGACTTATTCCACTGATTATCAGGTCTGTTATATGCCAGTACCACCCAGTTTTTTTTTTTTTTTTTTTTTTATCACAGTGGCTTTATAGTATAGTGTCAGGTTCAGGATTGTAATACCCACCACCATGTCGCTGGTGCTTAGAATTGTTTTTGCTATTCTAGGTTTTGTGTGGTTCCAGATGAAAGTTTGGATTTTTTCTCTAGATCTGTGAAATATGCTGTTGGAATTTCAATCAGGATTGAATGAGAAGGAAATTATGAAAACATTACCATTTACAGTAGCTTCAAGAAAAACAAAACACCTAAGAATTAACCTAAACAAGACCTCTACAAAGAAAAGTACATTAATCTGAAGGAGCTTGATTCGGACATCAGAAAATGAAAAGATGACACTTGCTCTTGCATGGGCAAAACAAATATGGTCAAAATGGCAGTACTTTCAAAACACTTATACAGATACAGTGCACTACCAACCCAAAGACCAACAGAATTGTTTACAAATCTAGAGAAATGAATCTTAAAATTCATATGGATTCAGAAAACATCTCAAATGGAAGAAAGTAATTTAGGGCAACAAGAGCAAAGCAGATGATATAGCATTAGTCAACTGCAAAGAAACAACCATAAAAATTGAACAAAAACAGACACAAAGATCAGTAGAATAAAACAGAGATAAAGAAACTTTCCTAGACATAATCAACTACTGATCATTTTTAATTCAAATTTTTTATTGCTACATTATATATACACATCATAATTTCATTCATCATTGAGAATTGGTACCAGCGTATGACACAACTTAATACTCACTTTTCCATTCCCCTGCTTAACCTAAAACCTCCCGTCCTCTATATTCATAAGCTTTATTTTCTTTTTAATTACTATCACATTATGTTTGCCATCATTGTTTACCCCACAGCTGATTTCCTGTTAATTTTTTTCTATTTTATATCTGCTATAAATACTAGACTCATTTACATCTTTATTTTCTTATACCAGAGAAAAGAAATGATATTTATATATCTATGACCTACTTATTTCACTTATGAGTATATCATGAAGGTACATCTATTTGAATATACATAACTCAATCTTATCATTTTTTATAGCAGAGTAATATTCCATTCTATAAAAGAACAGCATCGTCTTTATTCAGTCTCCAGTTGATGGACTTTTGGGTTGCTTCCAAGATTCAAATATGGCTGCTACAAACATGGGTGCATATATATTGCTGTGATATAAATCTTTTAATGCTTTTCTCTATATACCTAGTAGAACAACAGCGTTGTCAAGAGTGACCTCTAATCAAGTTTACTGAGGAATCTTCACACTGATTTCCACAGGGGTTGTATGAGTCTACACTCTTACAAACAGTGGAAAAAGGTTCCTTTTTCTCTACTGCCTCTCTGACATTTGTTACTGGCTAATTCTGACACGGCAGTGATTCTTTGTGGAGTGAGACGAAATCTAAGTGTTGTTTACATCTGCATCTCTTGACCAGTGATGGTGAACATCTCTTCATATATTTCTTAGTTGCTCTTATTTCTTCATCTAAAAAGTTTCTTTTCATCTCAGATGTCTATTTTTGAAATAGATCTTTAAATTTGAGGGGGCTGAATTTTTAAGTTCCTTATATATTCTAGATAGTAACCCTTGGTCCGAGAAACAACTGGTAAAGACTCTTTCCCATATTGTTGGTTGTCTTTTCACTCTGTGGCTTCCTTTGCTATGCAGAAGATTTTTAACAGGAGGAGATCCAATTTGTTGATTTCTTCTGCCAATTCTCATGCTATAGAGGTTTTTTTCAAGAAGTCTTTTCCTAAGCTAGTGTCTTCAAGAGTTTCACTTAACCTATTTTACAGCAGGCTTAGTGTGTCTTTTAATATTTAGGTCTATAATCTACTTTGATTTTAGTTTAGTACATGGTGAAAGAGATTGGTCTACCTTTAGTCTTTGACAAGTTAAAGCCCAGTTTTTCCAGTTTTTCCAGCACCATGTGTTAAAGAGGCTATCCTTCCTCCACTGAGGATTTTTGGCTCCTTTGTCAAAGATGAGGTGGCTCAGTGTATCTGGAGGAGTCCTGGATCTTCTAACCTACTCCACTGACGTTCAGGTCTGTTATATGCCAGTACCACGCAGTTCATCACATGGACTTTATAGTATAATTTCAGGTTCGGGATTGTAATACTCCCTACCATATCCCTGTTACTTAGAATTCCTTTTGTTAGTCTAGGTCTTTTTGTAGTTCCAGATGTATGTTGGGATTTTTTCTCTAGATATGTGAAATATGCTCTTGGACTTTCAATTGGGATTGCAGTGAGTCTATATAGTAGTTGTGAGAATATAGTTATTTTGACAATATTGGTTCTTCCAACCCGGGAGCAAGGTATGTCTTTCCATTTTCTGATATCTTCTTCTATCTCCTTTTTCAGAGTGCTGTAGTTTTCAGAGTAGTGGTCTTTCTCCTCCATCATTAGACTGATTCCTAGATATTTCATTTTTGGATGCTATTATCAAAGGGATTTACTCACCAATTTCTTTCTCAGTGGGTCTGTTATTTGTGTATACAAAGGCTATTGATTTTTGAGCTTTGATCGTGTATCCAACTATGCTACCTAATTTGGAGATTAAATCTAGCAATTTTTAAGTAAAGTTTTTAGCATCCACTGTGTAGAGTATCATGTCATCAGCAATTAATGACAGTTCAACTACTTTCTTATGTTTATTCTTTTTATTTCTTTGTTGCCTAATTGCTGCCATTAACTTTCCAGCACCATACTGAACAGGAGTGGTGAGAGTGGACATCCTTGCCTTGTTCTTTTTCTGTGTGAAAGGTTTCATTTTTGACCACTTAGTACGATGCTACCTCTTGGTTTCTCAAAAATAGACTTTACTAGTTTGCGATAGAGTCCGTCTATTCCAATTTTCTGTAGGATTTTGATCATGAATGGGTGTTGCATTTTGTCAAATGGTTTTTCTGCATCAAATGAGATGACTATATGGTTTTTGTCCTTGAGTCTGTTAATATAGTATATTACACTTACTGATTTATATATGTTGAACCATCCTTTTATCCCTAGGATGAATCCAACTTGGTCAAGGTGTATGACCTTTTTGATGATTCTCTGTATTCTGTTTATCAGTCCTTCATTTAGGATTTTTGCATTAATGTTCATTAGGGGGAGTAGCTTGTAGTTGTTTTGTTGTTGTTGTTATTGGGTTTCTCTGCATTTGGAATCAAGGTAATATCTGATTTTAGAAATGAATTTAGGAGTACTGCTTTCCTTTCAATTTCATTAAAGAGTTTGTGAAGTTGCTAACTCTGCTTGAAAGTTTTTTTAGACTTCAGTGTCAAACATTGCTCTTTGGCAAAGTGACCAATAGCATATTTTGGAGAAAAGTTAATATTTTCAGCATGTAGTATTGGGAAAACTAGTTATCTGACTATAGAAAATGAAACTCAGCCTTTACAACTCATATATTACATTATATATAAAGAGCTCAGAAAAATCAGCCCACCCAAATTTAATAACCCAATTCAAAAATGGGCATCTAAAATGAACAGATATTTTTCAGAGGAAGAAGTAAGAGCAGCTAAGGAACATATGAAGAAATGCTCAACATCATTAGTCATTCGAGAGATGCAGATGAAAATAACATTGAGATTTCATCTCACTCCACATAGAATGGCTGCCATTTCAGAATCAGCCAACAGCAAATGTTGGCGAGGCTGTGGAGAAGAAGGAACCCTTCTCCACTGTTGGTGGGACTGTAGACTCGTACAACCCCTATGGAGATCAGTTTGGAGGATCCTAAAAAAGCTAGGATTGGAGGTCCCATTTGACCCAGCCATTGCCCTGCTAGGTATATACACACAAGAATTAAAAGACACATATCACAGTGACATATGTGCACCCATGTTTATAGCAGCCCAATTTGTTATTGCTACATCTTGAAAACAACCCAAGTGTCCATCAACTGGAGACTGGATAAAAAAGCTGCAGTTCTTCTACAGAATGGAGTATTACTCTGCCATAAAAAATGATAAATTTGAATCATTTCTACTTAAATGGACATACCTTGAGTATATCCTCATAAGTGAAATAAATAGGGCACAGATAGGGACATATCACACCTTTCCTCTTGTATGAGAAAATAAAGATGCAAATGAGTCCTAGAGTTGTATGTTATATATTGTGAAATAGAAAATCCTCAATGTAAAATAGGAAGAAGGGGGAAAATGTTGAGATTGTAACAAAAAAGTAAGGAAACAAATTTTATGTATATGGGGTGGCGGTAGGGTGGGTAGGGCTATGGGAAAAAATGAGAATTAAGTTGTGTTTTATACTGGTACAAATCCCCATTATGGAGTGCAATCATGATGTGTATATGTAATGTATCAATAAAGATTAAAAAATTAAAATAAAATAAAATCAAAATAAGTCAAAATCTAAACATTAAAACTGAAACATTAAATCTTCTGGAAGATAAAGTAGGTAAAACCTGTGGGTGTATGAAAAGACTTTCTAAACACATCCTCAATAGCACAAGAAATAACAAGCTTCAACATATGGGATTCTACTGATTGATTCTTTTCCTACACAGGAGTATTTTGGACTAAATCCCCATATGGGATTGTATTAGTCCAAAATACTCCGGTGTAGCAAAAGAATCAATCAGTGAATGAAGAGACAACCTACAGAATGGAAAAGTTTGTGCTAGTTACTCTTCAGGGGACTAATATCTAAAATATGCAAAGAACTAAAAAATTTAAACCATCTAAAATTAAAGGCCCAGTGAAGAAATGAGCTGCAAAGAGGTAGCCATTTCACAGGGGGAGAAATACAAATGATTATCAAAATACGAAATAAATCTTCGTTACCACTGCCCACTATAGAAATACAAATTAAAACACTAAGATTACATTTTATTGTTGAAAAGTGGCAGTTATTAGGAAATCATACAAAAACAAATGCTGACATGAACATGTGAGAAAATGTATTTTGTTAAGATCACAGATGAGTGCAAATTTAAGGAAATCAGCATTGAGATTTCTTTAAAATATTGAAATTATAAATTCCATGTGACCTAGCTGTCCCCCATTAAGTCTCCAAAATACTTAATTCATCATATTCCAACGATTCTTGTATAATAATAGTCATAACAGCACTCTTTAGAACAGCTCAAACATGAAAGTATTTTGTGTACACATCAAGAGATGATTGGATAAATGAAATATGGTATTTACATGGATTAGAATACTATTTGGCTACTTCCTCTTCGTATAAAGCCAGATGCATCTGGAAAGTAGAATGTTGAGTCAAATAAATATGATACAGATGCTTAAATATCATATGTGATCTCTCATTTGAGTGAGACAATAGACAAACAACAAAAAAGTAATAAACAATGGATAGAAGGGGACAAGGGCATACATCATGTCCAATAGGAAGTGATCCAAGGGATTGAGGAGGAGATGGAGAAATGAGAGGAATAGTGATTCACCCTGAACAGGACACTAATAACTTCAGTCAATGTAAATATTATGTACAATAAAAAGTGCTAAGAAAAATAATATTAAGTAGTTAAAAATGACAGGGAATCAGAAGAGGGGAGCAAAGGAGGAGGGAAGAGAAAGAGAATTAGAAAGAAAAACAAGATATAATTTGTACATGTAGCCACTACCCAAGATGGCTGTAAATTGCATGAACTGCAGACATGTACTATTAAAATAAAATATTTTAAAGTGTATAGTCAAGAGCTTCTGCCAAAAAATGGAAGGAAAATAAATCCTAAAACAAAAGCAAGTAGAAAAAAATAAATGAGAAAATAACTATTAAAAATAGAACATAAATTAATAAAATTTCAAGAAAAAATGATGGAGAAAATTAGGGAAACTGATAATAATTCTTCAAAAACAATTATTACAATGTATACATTTCTTTTTCTTTTTCTTTGAGATAGGGTCTCACTTTGTAGTTCAGGCTGGCCCTGAGCTCAGCCTCAAACTCACAGCAATCTTCCTGTCTCTGCCTCCCAAGTGCTGGAATTACAAGTGTGAGCCACCACACCCAGCACTGTGTTATGTGGTACTGATTGCTGGTGTGCATGTGTCTCCACACCCAGCATTGTTGTATGTGGTTACCGGGGCATAAGTGAAATAAAGAATACATAGTTGTACAAATATTGTATTGCTTCCGTAGTATGAAAAATTAAAGGTGTAAATGAGGTCTCAAATATGGATATTATTAGGAATAAAATGTTCAAAGAGAAAAGGGAAAAGAAAGGTAGGGAGAAGTAAAGAAGGGATAGAAAATATGTGACAATAAAAACAAAAGATGGAAATAAAGTTCATGAATATAGTGGCTTGGTGGGTAGTAAGTAGATCAAGGGAATGGAAAAAAATGAGTCAAGGTATATCATGGGGTCTCTCCTTTTAATTCCTCTTTTGTCTCTCCTAAGCAGAAGCTTCCATTCTCAACAAAGTTTTCTGACTCTTAAAAAACAGATATATCATGCAAAGGTACAAAATTTTAACATTGAATGTTATCAAAATGTATATCCAAAATATACCAATAAAATCATTTTAATAAAAAAGCACAGTTTGAAATAAAAACAAAAGAAAATGACTTCGATAAACTTCACAAGTTATATAAAATGAGTATCAAATATATTATAGATGTAGCTCCAAGGTATAATTTCTGATGAACTTCATCAAAAATTTTTGAGACTTTTTCAATAAATACTTCTTAGCTTGCATAGGCAGGTTGCACAATAAGAACAAATATTTCCAGACCATGTAACCAATATTGGATGAGTAAATGACTCTCAAAGTTCAGCTGCAAAAGTACCACAACAAATCCAATGAGAAATGGAAAAAGGTAAGATGAACCATTATCCCAAAGATATAATACACATGACAAACACATGAAAAATATTCAACAGTAATGTAGCAATTTTAAGCCCTAAAGAATGAATTCTTAATGTTTATAACATAATGAATGGGTACCTTGTGTTAAATGAAGTAATTCCACTAAAGAAAAGAAAGGCTTACATATTTTATCTTACATGTGGAAACTAAAAAATTCTCCCTGAAAATAAAGAGGTAACTAGGAATGCAGAAGTGTGCTGATGCAGGGGTAGATCAGTTGCATTTTATTAATGCAAGAGTAGATCAGTTGCATTTCATCGGTACACATTGTATGTATATATAGTATTATCCTTCTGAAGCCCAATAATAGGTTTGATTAATATATATTATTAAAATATAAGAGTTTTCAATTTTATGTTATTTGTATTACAAATCAAAACTTTAATTGGCTCATATTACAAATCAATCAGAAAGGCTAAAATAGAAAAATATTGTGACATTCAGAGATTTAGTTCTGTGGCACTGCATCTTCCTCACAGGGGCAAAGTCCTGAGTTCTACTCCCAGTACCCTCTCCCAAAAAACTGTAATATCGTGGCAGTGCCAATTTCTGACAGATGTATAGTTTAAAAGCATGATTCCTACATTGTGATGGGAATCTAAATGTTTAGCTGTTCTAGAAAATCATGTCGTAATTTGTTCTAAAACTAAATATGCAACTACTATAACATTCAGTGACTTCAATCTTTGAAAATGTACCTAGATAAATGAAAAATTATGTTGATACAAACATGTTTGGATGAATTATAAAGGTTCATATTAGATTGATGCATAAAACTCCCAAACTGAGAATGAACATTCCCTTCAGTGTGAAAATGATTAAATAAGCATTGTACAGTGAGCTCAACAACAAAGACAAATGAATAATTAATATAAATGTAACTTGGATGAATATTGAAAGAATCATATTTAGTGGAAACAACGCTAATCACAAAAGATCATAACTTATATAATTTGGTTTATATAATATTCTCAAAATTAGTGCAGTCTAGAAGTAGAGAAAAGATAGATTACAAATTCTCAAGAACAAAGAATGATAGTACTTGTTAAAAAAAAGGGAATTTTTTTGGTGATGGATCTGGCTTGTTCAGTGCTTATGTACTGATTCTGATGTTGAACTATAGCTTTATAACATGCTATAGTGTATGAATATTTCGACATGGGATGGTTACTTTATTCTAGAAATATGTAGGATTAAGATTATTTCCAAATAAAATGTTTACTTCTTCTAATTTCCTACCCACTAGTAATGCAATTATATTATTTTGAAGTGGAAAACACATGGCTTTATTCAGTGAAGTGCATGCCTTTTGGTGTTCCATTTTTCATCTGTAATATTTTAAACTTTGTGATAATGTTGCCTTCCATATACTGCTATTTTTAACTAACATGCAGTTAATTACATTTACAAGCACAAATTTATCTCATTTTCCTGAGCTCTTTATAAAACTTCCAACTACATTCTCAGAATTTTCTGGTTTGTTAGGATTATTCTTAATGCATATAGAACTCAGCAATTGCTACATGGTACACTTTTTATTTATTTAGCTCAAATCTCGTGCTTAGCAAATAGCAATTTGAGAAACATGAACCATGATAAAGGAAACATCAGGAGCTTATAAGCTAGCAATTATTTTGCATAAAATAAGAAAGCAGGCTAGGGTACACAAGTGTTATCTATTTTGTGCAGCTTAAAGAAAATCCAGTTTGTACAACTTCCACCTTCTGCAGTCTTGTACTTCTATAGTAATATTACTTCTCTGTTTTTATCCTTCTGTATAATTATTTGCATATATCCAGTATCATATCTGTTTTTACTTTCTTGCATGCAGAACATGTTTCTAGCAATGTGTCCTCCTTTCCTGAATATCTCTCTTAAAGAAATCAGTTCCCATTGACACTGCATAGAGAGGAGAAGAGCCCTGCTGTGTGCCCTCGCCATAACCTGATTTTCTTCCTATTTGTTCCATGGGAAATGGTTACCTGCAGTGTTTATACACACTTTTAGACTGCTGATTCAGAACTAAACAACTTGAAAAGCATATAGAAATGGGATTTGCAGGATCATTTGGAACATTACAGCTTTAGCTCAAAGCACTTTTGAACAATAGTAATAGTTATTTTTATGTTTTGACAGTAAAGTTTGGCATGCAGAAATTCAATTCCATTGTCCTACTCCTGGCATGCCATGCATGACTCCTAAATGATGTGTCCCATTTTGATGGCAGGTATAATTATTTGAAAATGTTTTATTTGGATAAAATGCTTCTCACGGTTCCTTAAAAGCATAATATATTTTATTTCCAAAGGCATCTCTGACTAATTCTCTAAACGTATATTTCAGTAATCTCTAAAGTGCTCTTGTGATCATTAAACTATACATATGTTGCAGTTCAAGCCCACAGTTTTCATCATCAAATAGTTTTTGTGACCTCTACAAAAAGTTATCAGGGTTCAGTCACATTCTGGAATCACTGAAGAAAGAAATGAAACTTGAGTAACTCGTTTTTTCTATGGTAAATGACTTAAATGAAAATCCAAGAGTTGAATGGGTCATAAACACAACAAATTCCTAGAGTAAAGTGAACTAATATAACTGTTATATGTTCAAAATCTACTAGTTATAAAGTGACATTCATTTTTGTGTAAAGTTCTTAATGTGGTAAGTCTAAGAGTTATTAACATCTTTTTTGTTATGAGATCTCCATGTATTTTAGATAGCAGTACTTTATCAGGCATGTATTTTGTTGGAGTTGTAACATATCCGCTCATTGCCTCAACAAGAATGCTAAAAATCAGTAATATTAAAAGGAATGCATTATTTAAAACAGGCAAAATATCTGAGCACTCACTTTAACAGAGGAAATATGCAGACAGCAAGTAAATTGCCCTAGTCTTTCTACAAATTTAACAACCATATTTTAAATTGAAGGGATATGAAAAATAATGATATATTGATCTACAGAAAAACAGAAATTCTCTGGGACCCACAACATAAATACTTGGAGAATAACAACTAGGCTAAGCGAAGAAAAGAATAGGTTTCTGGGAGCTAGGAAAGAACTAATGGGAAAATTAGAAATTGAAGAAAATCTCAAGAAGGAAAACACAACCCAAGTAAAAGAACAAAGCATTCTGGAAGTTCACCCTACTTTCCAAGGGGAAACCTCTCTGAGACACGAGATGAGTCCTTGGATCAGGAAGTTTATGGAGAAACCATGCACCAGACCAGAAGCACCAGTTCCAAAAACATGTCGTCGCTGTGCAAAACTGCAAAGACATTATGACGTTTGAGTCCTAAAGTGACTCCTCTTACATGGCAGGTGAGCACTGGACAAGAAATCAATGCAGCACCCAGTCTGGAGCCAGTCCATAAAGACGTTAATTATTTAAAACAGAACCACAGGACAACTATTAAACAACTTCATTTCAGAATCTCAGTGTTATCTTTCCACAGCAACTGATTAAAGAAAGCCATGGGAAACAGTCACTGAGAAGGTGTGAGTTAGACAGAGTTACCCTGGAAAGTTTCAGCTCAGGCTTGGAAGGACACAAAGATCTGTCCCTTGTTGTCAGTGAGAAGTCAGGAGTAGAGTCCGTAGCTATGTGAGGTGGCTCTATCCAAAAGCACTGGAATGAAATGGAGCAGTGCACTGGAACACTCAACTGGCTCCTTCATTCACCATGGCTCAGAGATCGGATTATTTCCTTCATCTACCAAACTTAGTAAGAACATGCCATGGCGTGGACAGTTGCCACAGCCTGGGATACATGCACAGAGAGGCTGGTTGAATGGGGGCCCTGTAAAGATAACACGTAAGCCCACAAGCTATTACAGTGGGTAGAGAGAGCCATGGCTCACTGAATTCCGAAATTCAGTCCTGGAATACACTCATTCAAACATAATTTATTTTTAAACTTTTCTTTCTCTTCCTTTCTCCTTGTTTTCCCTTTAAGTTTTTAAATTTTTTTCCTCTGTATTAGTTTTATTTATTCTTTATCTAAGTCTATTAATTTCTCTTTACTCCTTAATAGGATGCTATATTACATTTTCCCTTCTTTTCACCTTTCATTGACTATGTTTTTCAAATTTTTATTTTAATTCTAGTCCTCCACAACTTCTCTATCTTTACTAGTATGATGATTTAACTTTATTAGTCTTTAACTCAATGATATTACTACTGAATTATTTTCTATTTTTAATAGAAGTATAATTGTTGCACTTAGTGGATATTTACTGTAAGTTGATATTTGTAGTGTTTTAGTGTTTATAATCATAGAAGAGACTGAACAACTCAAAAACAACATGCATTGTGACCTCAAAAGCATAAACATAATTCAAGGGCTTAGAAGTCAAAATGAATAGATAATTCACACAAGATACTTATCAAAACTATGTGAGTTAAATGTAATAATACAAAACACAAATGACTGCTTTAATAAAGAATTAATTTCCATGGAATGGTGCCAAATGGAAATTGCTAATATGAGAAATAACTACAACTATGGGCAGCAGAAGTGACCAGTGGGAGGATTGAACATCAGAGCTGATGTCAATGATCAATTGCTCAGAGATTTCTTGAAAACAAGAGCACATGAAAAATGTATTCAACAGCTGCTATGGGGCACAAAGAAGACCAATTGAAGATCAACTGAAATGAATACAAAATCATAAAAAGTCACAAATGACATAAAAATTCTTCATGGAAACCAAAACAATATTTTATGTATGGGAAAATAATTTAATGTATGACATATGAGGCATACAGAACAACAAACAGCGAGGATCAGAAAAGAACTTTGACATGCTCCAGTCAAAATCACAGAAGTACAGCAAAAGGATAGAATAAAAAAGAAGTTAGCAAAAAGCAAAACAATCACTTGTAAATGAAAAGCCATTGTAATTAAACAGCACTTGTCAGGATAAACTATAAATACTAGAAGAGCTTGGAGAGAAGAACTACAAAATTAATAGAGAAATAATGTAGTATAATGACAATGAACATCTTAAGAAATTGATGACCATTACCACAGCAGTTTGAAACATTCTCACAAATATTCTAGAAGAGAAAATTAAGCTAATGATAACAATGAATCTAATAAAATAAATATACCCTGGAAGAGGGGTACCTAAGCAAAAGGGAAAAAAATGGAAATGAGAAACAGGAAAATAAAGCAACGGTAGGAATATGTCACTAATTTTCAGTAATAATTTTGAATACATATGATCTAACTCACTCCCTCCAAAGACACTGATTGGCAGATTGTGAGGAAACCAACCAACCATCCAACCAATCAGCAGTATTCTGTATACAAGAAACACATGTAAAGCAAAAAGACATCTCTAAATCAAAATTAACTGAGGGAAAATATAATTTTAAGCAAGAAGAAACCAAAAGAAGGAGGAGTAACTATCCTACTATCAAATAAAATGAATTTCAAGTCATGACAATTTCTATGAAGTAGTAACATAAATTCTCATTTTTAAATGAAATCTAAAGGTATTGCTACTCACAATTGCACTTAGTGGATATTTACTATAGGTTGATATTTGAAATTAGCATTGAAGGTAGCATTTCTCAACTTTGAAAACCAGAAAATTGGTACCCAAGATTTAGCTCAAGTGGTACCATGTGCCTACTGTGTAAACACAAGGCCCAACCTTGACCCTTGGTACAAACAAAACAAAACAAAACAAAACAATACAAAAAAACCCCGAAAAATTAACCTAGCCTAAAATAGAAGTACAAATCAATTTCTCTAATGCACATAGGAAAAATAAATCTCTCAAAAGGATACTTAGAAATATAATGAAACAAATAATCTAAAAGATCTTATCTTATTTCCAAATAAGCTTCATCAGATTGATGATGGGATATTTTAAATTATGCAAAAGTATTACATTAATACAACCATAAAGCAGAAAAATAATCACAGTCATTCTAATAGATGTAGAAAATGATTTTGACAAAAATCAATGAATGTTACGATAAAAAGATCAACTAAATAGGCATATAAGAAAATTATTTTAAAATAATAAAATTAATTTTTGATAAATCATTGGTCAACACCATACTAAATGGACCAAAGCTGAAATTTTTCCATCTAGAATAAGAAACAAGAAAAGAATATTTATTATCAACTCTCGTGTTGATTATAGTAGTAAAAATCCTTAAGCAATTAGGCCAGAATATATATGTGTGTGTGTGTGTCTGTGTGTGTGCATGTATATATCATACATATATATGATATATATATATATATATAATGCATGTATATATATAAATGTGCATGTATATATAGAAATTGATTTGTACTTCTATTTTAGGCTAGGTTATATTATATATATATGTTATATATATATATATACACATCACATATATATCACATATATATGTGTGGTAAATATATATATATGTGATAAAAGTAATATATATACATATATACATATATATCTATTAAAAGAAGAATTCAAATTATCATTATTTCAAGGTGACATGATCCTGAGCAGAAAGGTCACAGAATTTCCACTAAAAGACTCTTAGAAACAATATGCAAATTAAATATATAGTGTGATACACAAATAACAAAGTGAAATCATAATAGTGAACTCAGCCATGATATTAGGAAAATAATACTATTTCCTGTAGCATAAGGAAAAATAATATACTTAGAAGTTATCCTAACCTAGGTGGTACAAGATTTCTACATCAAAAATTACAAAAAGAAAAAAGAGGTCATCAGAAAATGGAAAAATATGCCCTTGTTGGTGAATAGGTAAAAATAAAATTGTCAGAATGGCCCCATTTCCATAACTGATATACGGATTTAAAGTAATTTTAATAAAGGTTAATATTTGTCTCTATTTCTCTCTTCCTTTCTAGAGAAAACAATCCTAAATATCATAATCAGAAATGAGTCCGAATAGCAAAGCTATCCTTTCCAACAAGAGCAAAATAGGAAGAATCAAAGTCCTGCACATAAAATTATACTACAAAGGTACAGAGATATAAAGAGCTTTGTATTTTCACAACATGGTTACATACATTTCAATTACTGGAACAGAATAGAGGATTCACATACAACTCCAGCAATATTCAGCTACCACATCTTTAACAAATGTTGTAAAAATCTTAGGCTAGATCAAGAAAATACTCTTGAACAAATGGCACTGGAAAAACTGGCTATCTACGTAGACCAGACTGCATTCAGACTCATAACTCTTACCATGCTATAAACAAACAAACAAAAACAAAACAAAACTAAGATGTTCCATGTAGGCCAACCCAAATATCTATTTACACCAAAAGTATCCGAATAAGTATGTCCACCATCTCTAAAACTCACAAACAGGTCAAGATGTTGCTCTTATCCACACATGTATGTGGGGGAAAAAAAAACAAAAAAACAGACAGTCCCCTTCATCTAACAAAACAGTTAGGTACTATGGGAGATAGGGGAAGAGGATGCAGCCAGAACTCTCATGGTAAGCTCCAGTCCTCTGTGAGACCTAAAACAAAATGATTAATATCCAACAAACAACAAAATTGGAACATTGAAATAAAGGCTGAGCCCAGACTGCACTCTCCATACATTTGGCAGCAGTAGAAGACAAAATATCGGAACTCACCCTGCCTTTATTTGGTACCCTCAGAATCCTAGCATCCATAAGGCAGGGCAGATATCTGCAATAATCCTTGTGCCATAATCCTTGTAGTTGATCTGACAGAGCAGGGAAGACATCCAAAAGTCACCTTTAGTTCCTGACAAGGTAACTTTCAGTACAAAACCATAACCAAGTGTACATTTCTACCTCTCTTTCACCTTAGGAAACCATTAAACATTGGGATCTTAGGCACAAAAGCCTTACAAAAATACTAAAGCAGCCTTAAAATCCTGAGGAGCAACTCATTGAAGCTCCAGTGCAGCCCTAAGACCGGAAGACATCACCTGTCCTTGATGCTGGGAGAACAGTGCCATGCCTGTTTAGGTCGGCCAGAGTGCCAGCCTCTATATATCCCACAGGCTGGACAGGCATCTGATTTCCACATAGGCATAATGCAGTAATGCCCACGAAGGTCAGCACAATTGACCTAGCCCTATGCACCTCTCAGAAAGTGATAAGTGCACTTCACTGCTGCACCTTCCATGTGTCTCTTGCATGTGCCTATCAAAGTGATCCAGCCCTCACACAAAGCATACAAACTGATAGGCATTCTACATGCACCGGTGTACACACCATGAATAGGGCCCTCGACACATCCATATTTTCCAAGAAAGCTGCAAGCCAGATGCTGACACAATCCAATAAACTCTTATGTTGCATAGTACTGAGACGCCCACAATCAATGACCAACATTTATTATTTATTGCTAAATAAGATATTTAAGGATTATGTTAGGTTACATTTTACTACTACTACTACTACAAAAAACAATAACAACAACAACATAAAAAAACACTTTGTAAATTCACTGTGCTAGGTTGATGAATGAAAAACAGCAGAGATGGAGAATATATTTTAGAGGGTCAGGGAACTTCACTGAAATGAAGCTGCAGTCTGACTCCAACCTTCAGGTTTACTGAGGAACAACAAAGGCACAGATCACTTATGTTTGTTTCAGGCAGACAAGGAAGATTAGCAAGGCATCCTGACAGTTTGGCTGAATAATTAACTTCTATTTGATTGTCCCCTAGGGAGCTTGTTTGTTTTCCCCAGTAAAGTCCATTTCTGCCTAAGTTAGCAAAACATTCTGTCTTCCATGTGTTACAGCTCTTCAGAGTTAGCAGTGTTCTGTCCACAGAGTCAGTCTGAGCAGACATTTACCCATGAGTGTCACAAGGAACACCATATCAATGAAGATTACTGATTTGCTACATATGAAATAATATTAAACCACACAAAATATGAAAATGGAGTGGGGCATGATGACGTGGTAATGCCACCACTTGGGAGGACTAAGGTAGGAAGACTAATGAGAACTTCAGGCCAATCTGCATTACATAGTAAATTCAAGGCAAGCCTGAACTGTTAGCAGGCTCTGTAGCAAAACAAACAAAAACAAACACAAAGCTATGAAAAAGCAGTGCAGCATAGGGCCACAATACATTTCCAGCAATAAACTTGGAAAAATTGCCTGGAAAAGAATTCACAAGTAAGTATTTTGAAGAAGTGTAATAATATGTAAAATAATATAGACAAAAAATGCAACAGATTTAGGAAAATCATTCATAATCTGAGAAACAGAAGAAAGGGATGAAGATTATGTTGAATGATAATCAAAACTGTCTTGACAAGAACAAATTCAGGACCAGTTCCCTTCACTACTAAATTTTACAAAACTTTTTATTAAAAGAACTAATAGCAATTCTCAAACCATTTGAAAAAAATTAGGCAGGGCCGGGGATATAGCTCAGTGGTTCCGGCGCCTGTCTTGCAAGCGCAAGGACCCGGGTTCAATCCCTGGTAACCACATAACAATACTGGGTGTGGAGACTCACCCCAGCGGCAACCAATACCACATACCAGTGCCGGGCGTGGTGGCTCACGCCTGTAATCCCAGCACTTGGGAGGCAGAGGCAGGAGGATTGCTGT
>PVIR01012831.1:8877-20486 GCA_004026965.1 Petromus typicus | reverse complement strand
ATTGGAGGCTGAGCTCAGGGCCAGCCTGAACCACAAAGTGAGACCCTGTCTCAAAAAACCTTAAAAAAAAAAATTAGGCAGAGAACTCTTTCAAATTCATTCTACAAGTATGGCATGACCTCGATGCCAAACTCAGTCAGACACAATAAAAAAGTAAACCACTGTTTAACTGTATTGATGAATAGAAATGAATACATTCACCATTAAAATACTAGCATATTAAATGTAATATTTCATCAAAAAGTCTGTACACCATGATTCAGTGGGATGCATGCCAATGATAATTCAAAATGAATGTATCAATAAACACAACACATCACATTAATAGAATCCAGGAAAACACTAGGCAAATGTTTCAATATGTACAGTTAAAGCATAAAATGCAATATCCCTTCATGGTAAACACTATCAACATGCTTAAGTATTGAAGAAACATACTTAAACAATAAATACTATGTTAGACAAATTCATATCAAACATTATACTGAAATAATAAAAACCTAAGTGTTTCTTCAAGGATCTGGAGTAACACAAGAATGTTCAAATTTATACTGTTGGTATTAGAAGTCTTAGACACAGAAATCAGGCAAGCGAATAGAGAGATAGATAGATGATACATGCATATATATATATATATATATATATGTATATACACACACACACACACACACATGAATGGGATTCAAAAGGGAATTCATGCTTCTCTTCAGTTAGCATGATTTTAAATGTAGAAAAAATATAAATACAGGACCACTAAAAATGAAAACATGTTAGAACTGAAAAATCAATTGCATAATGTGTCAGACTAGAAAGTCAATATATAAATGTTAATATTTTATAAAAAATAGTGAAAATGAAGAAAAAGATATGAAGAAATTAATTTCACTCATCATATTTGAAGAGGTAGATATGATATATTTATATGTCTATATATAAATAGATTATATATATATATATATTAAAAGAAACAAAAAATTTAACAAGAGGAAATACAAATCTCAGAAAAGATGAAATGACATGTACACATGGACATGTACACACATCTCATGTTCATTGATCAAAAGACATAATAACACCGAAAAGTCCAAAATATCAAAAATAATTTGGCCAGGGATTTAGCTCAGTGGTTCCAGCACCTGTCTTGCAAGCGCAAGGACCTGGGTTTGATACCCGGTAACCATATACCATACTGGGTGTGGAGACTCACGCCTACCAGCAATCAGTACCACATACCACAGTGCCAGGCATGGTGGCTCACGCCTGTCATCCCAGCACTCGGGAGGCAGAGACAGGAGGATTGCTGTGATGTGAGACCCTGTTTCAAAAAAAATAAAACAAAAATAAATAAATAAAAATAATTTGCAATATAAGTGCAACCCTCATCAGAAAATTGATGATTTTTTTTTTTTGAAACAAGGCCTCACTTTTGCAGTTCAGGCTGGTTCTGAGCTCACTATATATGCCAGACAAGCCTCAAACTCACAGCAATTCTCCTGCTTCTGAGTGGTGAGATTACAGGAGTGAGCTGCCACACCCAGGATCATATATCCCTTTTTCAGGGGACAAAACTCAGGACTTTGTGCTTGCAAAGCAGATGCTAGAACCAATGAGCTAAATCCCTGGCCCATTAATGACATTCTTTACAGAACTAGAATAATCAAACCTAAAAACATAAAAAGAAAGATCTGAAATTGAAAAAGTAAAAGTGAAGAAAAATAAAGCTAAAAAATTGCATTTCTGGAGTTCAAAATTATAGTTATCAAAACCATTTGTATTTAAAAACAGACACAAAATAAACACAGTTGAGTGCTCAATTATAACTACATTCATTCAAAAATAGCTGATTGATGACAAAGTTAACAAGACATACAATAGAGAACTGAAAGTTTCTTCAATCATTATTATTTAGAAAATTGGACGTCCACGTGCAAAAGGCTAAAATTTGGGTCTTATTCCATACTGCACACAAAAATCAACTGAGAATGGATGAAAGGCCTAAACAAACAAAAAACTGAAAATGTTAAAATAAATCTTAAAGGAAACAGTTAAAAACAATGGGATACACAACAAATTTAAATAAATCCTAAAGGCAGAGACAATGAAAACAAAATTCCACCACTGAGATTGTGTCCAATGAAGAACTTCTGAACCAGAAAAGTAAATACTACATGAAAAAGAGGCAACCTAACAAAAAGGAGAAAACTTTGGCAAACTTCAACTGTTATGGGATGAATATCTGGATTTTATAGAACACAAAAAAAGCTGAACAGACAAAACAAACCCATAAAACATAGTGTGGTTAAATTGGGAGATTATCTGAAGAGAGATTTCTTAAAAGTACACATTCAAATGACCAACAATGTATGAAAATGATCAACATTACTCATCACAAGAAGAGAAAATATTAAAATCATCTTCGGATATAATCTCATCATTCTTGATGATCAAAAGACAAAAGTAAAATTGAAACAAAGAAAAAAACTCAAATGCTCCTTGAGGACATACTCATAAGTGAAATGAATAGCTCACAGATGTGTAAATATCACATCTTTTCTCTGATATGAAAAAATAAATAAGTAAATGAGTTCTAGAATGTGTGGTACATATTGTGAAATAGAAAATACTCAAAGCAAAATGGAGTGAAGGGGAAAAATAATGAGATTATAACAAAAAAGAAGGGAAACAAAGTTTATGCATATAGGGAGTGAGTGTGGTAGGAAGGGTAGGGCTATGGGAAAAAATGAGAAATAAATTGTGTCATATACTGGTACAAACTCCTATTCTTGAGTGCAATCATGATGTGTATATGTATTGTACCAATAAAGATTTAATAAGAAAAAACCTCAAATGCTGCTTAAATACAAAGGAAAGAAGAATTTTAGGCAATAATGTCAATCAGGATAGCCATTATATGAAATATTATGGAAATTCCTTAAGAAAAAAAAAAAACTAGAACATAATCCTGATATCTTATCTGTCGGTATATATATCCAAAAGTGTTGCCCACATAAATCATGGTATATTATTCACTTATATGGTATGTGATATCTTGGGATATTTTTCACTCATTTACAATAATATACAAAATGGAACAAAAAACGTTCTATAAAGTAAAATAAGCAAGATTTGGTAAAATGAATATTGTGTGTGTTCACTTCTATGTGGTCACAAAAAAATTGATTTGTTAGAATTGAAAGTGTAAAATAATGGTCACTAAAGTCTAGGAAATGTGTGTAGGAAAAATAGTTGGAAATCAGATACAGAAATGGTCAAATTTAAATGGAGTATTACTCTACTATAAATAATGACAAATTTGAGCCACTCATAATCAAATGGACATATCTTCACGACACACTCATGAGTGAAACAAATAAGTCACAGATGTGTAAGTACCATATCTTTTCTCTGATATGAGAAACTGAAAATACAAATGAGCTCTAGAGTGTTAGATATTGTAAAACAGAAATATATATACAGGGAAATGCGGGTGGGGTACATGAGGGAAAAGAAAAAAATGTGATGGTAACAATAAAAAGGGAAACAAAGTTTATGTATATAAGGGGTAGAGGAGTACAGTGGGTAGGGGAATGGGAAAAATGAGAATCAAGTCATGTCATATACTGGTACTAATTTTCAATGTTGAGAATGATCATGCTATGTAAAATGTACTAATTTCACAATAAAATTAATTTTTAAAAAATAAATAAATTTTTTAAAAATAAAATGACATAGTAGGAATAAGTTCCATCATCTTACAGACCAGTAAAGTGACTATCATGTGCAATAAGTTGTTTTATATTTTATGTAGAAAAGAATAAATGGAGTTCAAATGAGGCCAATAAAAAATAATTATGAATTTTTAATGAAATGGAATTGCTAACTACTCTGATGTTGTGATTAAACATTGTATACAATCCACTTCATAAAAGTGTATAATTTTTAATAATAACAGAGGTACATGCAAAAATTATGGTAAATTTGTTTTATAATTGAGAAAGTCCAGAATCAAAAAAGATGTTCTTCAGTAAGGTACTGAGTAAAATATTGTTACTCTCTAAAAAGAAATGAATTATCAAATGAATGAAAAATGAAGGAAAATATAAATACACATTACCACGTCAAATAAAGTAATTTTCATAAACTGAATACTGATTGATTCCTGGAAAAGAATATTCTGCAGGAGCAGAACTAAAGACTACAGAAAAATTAGCATTGCCTGTGCTTAGGGTTCAGGAAAAGAGGAATAAGCAGAGCATGTGAATTTGTAAGGAAGTTGAAATGGTGATTGTATCTCATTATCCAAATTACGATGTCATTATATGTCCAAATCCAAAGTTTTTACAGGACAAAGATCTAATCGGGAAATAAACTATGTACTTTGAATGATAATGTTATGTCAATGTAGGTTCCTTCGCTATGTGGCACAGGGTTTTGATAGAATGAAAATATGTGCGTGTCTGTGTACTGGGAATGTATAGAAATTCCCTGTGCTTTTTCTTCAATTTGGCTTAAAACTGTTATTGAAAAAAATATTAATTAAAATTAAGTTTTAAAAATGAAAGGGATTAAAAAGATCTTCTGATTAATACCTCACACATTCCTCAACTATGAAGCAAACCTAAAGGTCTGAGAGTTGCAGCAAATTGAAGATTAAATTTTTAGTTGATTATAAAAGACTCTAAGTGATGCCTTCATACCACAAAGAGTAGACATTTTTCTGGGATTGTGATGATAGATTGAATATTTGGCTTTCTATAAATTTTCCATAATTCATAACAGATATAAAAATTGGTAGACTTTGTTTTTCCCTACACAGCATGATTGAAACTATTTAAGTTGTTCAGTTAGGTCATATTTACTGGTGGGACAAGAAGTATGTGCTTACTTCATAAATTATTACTGTTTTAGAATAATTCCATATAGATTAGAATCATTGTATCAATGTACACAAACTCTATCCTTGTAATTTAATTTATTTTTACTCATTAAATTTATAGAATATCTTGTGCAAAATAAATTCATTTGGGTATTTCTGTTAATTAGTACCTCATATTTGTACATTTACCTTCTGCTAAAGAAACTAATCTAGATGAAAACTGCAAGAACAGTTAGACAAAGTCACTGAAATCCCTTCAGAAATCCTCAAAATTTCCTCTCTTATCTAAGAACTCTCAAAGCAGAATTATTTGGGAAATTGAAAGTTGTGTGAGAAACCTAAAGTATAATTAAGGAGCAAAGGGTAAGACAGATATTAGAATATAGAACCTTTTCAAATGACAAAGATAACAAGAAATGGTGGAGAGAGAGGAAAGAAAGGAAAAAGGGATTTAAAGAAAACATGATATTCTATCTAGAGGATCCTAAAAGCTCAGTGAAAAAATTGCTGGACCTAATCGCCAAATTTAGCCATGTAGCTGATTACAAGGTCAAAGTTCAAAAATCAATAGCTTTTGTACACACAAACAGTAGACCCACTGAGATAGAAGTTGGAGAGTCAGTCCCTTTCACAATAGCACCCCATAAAATAAATATCTAGGAATCAGTCTAACAAAGGAGGTGAAAGACCTCTAATCTGAAAACTATAGCACTCTGAAAAAGGAGATAGAAGATGATATCAAAAAATGAAAAGACATACCTTGCATCTGGGTAGGAAGAACCAATATTGTCAAAATGGCTATATTTCCAAAACTACTCTATAGATTCAATGCAATTCCGATTGAAATCCCAACAGCATATTTCACAGATCTAGAGAAAAAAATCCAAATTTTCATCTAGAACAACAAAAGACCTAGAATAGCCAAAGCAATTCTAAGCAACAGGGACATGGTGGGGGGTAGCACAACTCCGAACCTGAAACTATACTATAAAGCCACTGTGATAAAAAACTACATGGTACTGGCAAAGTAACAGACCTGAGGATCAATGGAGTAGACTAGAAGATCCAGAAACTACTCCAGATACACTGAGCCACCTCATCTTTGACAAAGGAGCCAAAAATCCTCAATGGAGGAAAGATAGCCTCTTTCACAAATGGTGCTGGAAAAACTGGGCTTTAACTTGCCAAAGACTAAAGCTAGACCTAGCTCTTTCTCCATGTACAAAGCTAAAATCAAAGTGGATAAGAGACCTAAATATTAAAACAGACACTCTAAACCTGCTGTAAAACAGGTTAGGTAAAACTCTCGAAGACATTGGCTTAGGGAAAGACTTCATGAACAAACCTTCTTGTTTTTTTTTTTTTTTTTTTTGACAGGGTCTTGCTTTGTGGTTCAGGCTGCCCCTGAGCTCAGCCTCAAACTCACATCCCAGCAACCCTCTTCCCTCTGCCTCCCAAGTGCTGGGGTTACAGGCGTGAGCCTCCACGCCAGGCACTGTGGTAGGTGGTATTAGTTGCTGCTGTGCGTGTGTCTCCATGCCCAGTATGATATGTGGTTACCGGGGAAACAAACCCAGGCCCTTGCGCTTGCAAGACAGGCGCTGGAACCACTGAGCTAACTCCCTGGCCCCATGAGCAAAACTTCTATAGCACATGAATTGGCTGAAGAAATCAACAAATGGGACCTCATTCTTTTAAAAAGCTATTGCACAGCAAAGGAAACCACCAACAGAGCAAAAGGGCAACCAACAAGGTGGGAAAAAACTTTACCAGCTGTTCCTCAGAAAAAAGGCTACTCTCAAGAATATATAAAGAGCTCAAAAAAAAAAAAAATCAGCCCACCCAAATTTAAAGACCCAATTCAAAAATGGGCATATGAAATGAACAGATATTTTTCATAGAAAGAAGCAAGAGCAGCTACGAAGCATATGAAGAAATGCTCAACATCATTAGTCATTCGAGAGATGCAGATGAAAACAACATTGAGATTTCATCTCACTCCACATAGAATGGCTGCCATTTCAGAATCAGCCAACGGCCAATGTTGGTGAGGCTGCGGAGAAGAAGGAACCCTTCTCCACTGTTGGTGGGACTGTAGACTCATGCAACCCCTATGGAGATCAGTTTGGAGATTCCTCAAAAAGCTAGGATTGAAGGTCCCATTTGACCCGGCCGTGGCCCTGCTAGGTATTTGCACAAAAGAATTAAAAGACTCATATCACAGTGACATATGTGCACCCATGTTTATAGCAGCCCAATTTGTGATTGCTACGTCTTGGAAACAACCCAAATGTCCATCAACTGGAGAGTGGATAAAAAAATCTGTGGTTCTTCTACAGAATGGAATGTTACTCTGCCATAAAAAATGTTAAGTTTGAATCATTTATACTTTTATGGACATAACTTGAGGATATCCTCATAAGTGAAATAAATAGATCACAGGTAAATCTTTTCTTTGGTATGAGAAAATAAAGATATAAATGAGTTCTGGAATTGTATGTTATATATTTTGAAATACAAAATACTCAAAGTGAAATAGGGTGAAGTGGAAAAACAATGAGATTATAAGAAAAAAGAAAAGAAACAAAGTTTATGTATATAGGAGAATGGTAGGGTGGGTAGGGCTATGGGAAAAAATGAGAATTAAGTTGTGTCATATACTGGCACAAATTCTCATTGTGGAATACAATCATGATATGTATATATGATGTACTAATAAAGATTTCAATTAAAAATCATAATTTTCATTAAAAAGAGAAATAGAGGTTCTGTAAATCAAGAAAGGAAGAAGAGTTGGATGGTGGAGAGTGAAAGAGACTAATTAAAATATGTCATCTACTCATAAAAATTACACAAGATGAATATGATCCTTAGTTACTATTAACATATACTCATGAAATATTTATATGTATAATATTTATTCATATATATTTATACATGATTAAATAAGAAAATTATGGTTATATGAGAAAATAATGTATAATACAGAAATAACTTTCTGTCCTAACTTTAAAATATGAAATGTCTCAACTAAAGTTAAAATAAGGAAGAAAGAAAATGTCCAGGGCTATTCATGTTAGTTAATGAGTAACCCCAAAACTCAGAAAGTTGATGAAGCAAGAATTATAATTCAAGGACAGCCTAAGATACTTAGCTCAATGTCAAGTTACATAACATAGAGTGACCTTTCCTGAAATAACGAACAAGTGAAAGATTCTAGATTTATATACAAAGAGGAAAAATATACCCAAGTCAAAATTAAACTTTAAAAACAAACTTTAATTAAAATAAACTTTAAAGTAAAGTAGTCATGATTCTCACAAAATATGACAGATTTTACTCAAGAACTTCCTGTGGATATAACACATTTGGCAACATATGTTAGACTGTGTACAATGAAGCAACATTTACAATAAAATACAATTCTATTGAAAGAATCTGTGCCAGATTCCCCTGTGAGATTGTTAAAAGATTCTGTTATTGAATTTGCATACTGCTTGACAATACTTTTAGGTTAAAATTCAAGACTTTTGATACATGATTTTTCAATTGGCCTGATAAATATTTGTATGACAGAAAGACAGAATTTACTGTTAATAATTTTGGCATACTGATTTAAGTCTCAGTTGAATATACCAGAACAAATTGACTTCAATAGTCAATTTCTTCCATAATCTTTGATTATTGGAAATGATGGTAGAGTCATTCAGAAGAAACTGTTTCTTTCTCAGGATCTAGGTCTGTATTCTCTTGTGAGCATTATCTTCTCTGCTAAGACATTTTGTCTTCATCGCTTCTCGGCCTTTTGGCTAAGATCAAGTGTAGACATTTTGTCTTCATGTAATTCTCTAATCATTGAAGAAATGGTCTAATAATAAGAATGTACATATAATAGCCTGCTAAATATTTAAAAAGGACTGAGTACATATATCAAAATTTAATATGGGAAATATATAAAATGATTAATATCAATAATTCAGATATGACCATTTTAGTAGTATTTTGTGAAATTGATATATTTGTCTGAGTCCAATCTTGTAACCTAGAATTAAGTGGAATCAGAATAGTCTTACTATACCTGGACATACAAGGAGGGAATTTGTTTCCCATTTAGGTTCCACATGAAAACAGTGATACATCTACTTAATAAATAGACCAAGGTCAGTTTGCTTTGTGCGGTGAGTCCTGAGTGAGTATATCACATCACACTTCTCAAATAAATTCAATAAAGTCAGAAAAGGACATTTTTATGTGGAAGCCTAATGTTTATTCAAATAAATTCCACTGCAATAATCATTCCTGGAAATATTAATATCTTTGTGTGATCACAATAGAAAGAAAATGGAAAGGATATTCATAAGCAATGAGAGTTAAAATATACTTCAAAAACATGCAGAAACTTTATTTGTGACGGTACTAAATTCTTTGGAAATTCTTTTTTTAATAAATTTAATTTATTGGTACAACTTAGGAATGCATTATGATCACATTCATCATTAAGAATTTGTACCTGTATATGATATATCTTATTTCTTACTTTTCCTATTTTCTTGCCCTCCCTTCAACTCTCTATCCCCCATATAAATAAGCATGCTTCCATTTTTCATTTTTATTATCATATTTCATTTTTTCTTTGTTTTCCCTTGCCCCCAAGCAGTTATTCTATCACTTTAAACATTTTATTCCTGTTTCAAAATACCTGTCAGGCTATTTGGATCTCATTTACACCTTCACTTTCTCACAGTATTCACACCTTTGTGTTCTACTTATTTCACTTATGAGTATAGACTTAAAAAGGATCATTTAGCTATAAATATTTCCAATTTATCATTCTTCATGACTGAGTATACTTCGTTTTGTAAACAAACTGTGTCTTCTTTATCCACATCTTTAACCACATTTTCTCTGGTTGATGAGCATTTGAGCTATTTTAAAGGTTTAGCTATTACATACTGAGCTGCTATAAATATGGGTGCACACATGCCACTGTTGTATGATTCTTTTAATTATTTTGTACATATATATATATATGAAATAAATATATATATAATATATATAATATATTATATATATATATATATATATATATATATATATATATATATATATCAGGGAAATAGTATGATCAAACAGGACCTCTAATGCTAGCTTTTCATGGAATCTCCACATGGGTTCTCATAATGGTTGAACCAGTCTACATTCTGTCCGAAAGTGGAGTAGCTTTCCTTTCTCCCCACAGCACTACCTGCATTTGGTATTGACTGATTTCTTGAGAGAAACTATTTTTTCTGGAGGAAGATGAAATCTAAGTGTTATTTTTATCCGAATTTCCTGGAATATCAGTGATGTTGAACATTTTTTCATATATATTTTTTTCTGTTTTCATTTCTTTTTTTCTTTAAATGACTTTATTGGTACCTTTTATATATATCTCTTTTTTAATCTTTATTGGTACATTAAATGTACACATCATGATTGCACTCCATAATGGGGATTTCTGTTTTCATTTCTTAAATTGAAAAATGTCTGTTCATTATAGATGTCCAGATTTGAATTGAGTCTCTAAATTTGGTGGATCTGATTTTTATAAGTTCTTTTTATATTCTAGATAGACATTTGTCTGAAGGCCAGCTGGTAAACATTTTCCCACATTGTATATTGTCTTTTCACTCGGTTTATAGTTTCTCTTGTTTCGCAGAACCTTTATTCTTCTCACCTTATTAAAGGTGAGATCCCAGTTGTTGATTATTCTTGGAATTTCCCATGGTACTGATATTTTGTTCATAAAGGTTTTCCCTATGCTAATGTCTTCAATAGTTCTGCCTAACCTATCTCTCAGCAGGTTTAATATTTCTGTTTTGACATTTAAATCCTTAATCCACTTCAATTTCAGTTTAATGCATAGTGAAAGTGATGGGTTCATTTTTTATTAATTGAATTCTTTATTGGTACATTTTATATACAGATCACAATCACACTCAATATTAGGAATTCATACCAGTAAATGACATGAATTAATACGACCAATTTTAATCTTTGACTGGTTAAAAACCATTTTTTCTACCATCATTTATTTAAGAGGTGATCTTGCCTTAATTTAGGGTGTTTGGAAACATTGTCAAAGATGAAGTAGTTTAGTATGTCTAGAGCTGTTTCTACATCTGCTAATCTATTCCACTGGTCTGCAGCCCTGTTTCTTTTCCAGTACCATGCTATTTTTAATCAAAGTGGCTTTGTAGTATAATTTCATCTGGGAGTTGTGATATCCACACCATGTCCTTTTTGCCTAGAACTAGTTTTGATTTCCAGGTCTATTTTGATTCCAGATACATTTTTGGATATTTTTTTTTCTAGTTGTGTGAAATATACTTTTAGGATTCCAGTCAAGTTCGCAGTAAATCTATGTAGCAGTTTTGGAAATATGCCCATTTTGACAATATTCATTCTTCCTACACGGGAACAAAATTTGTCTTTCCATTTTATGGTATCCTCTTTATCTTCTCTTTCAGAGTGCTGTAGTAGAGTAGAGAGCTTTCAGTTTTTTTTTAAATTATCTTTATTGGTACATTAAATATACACATCATGATTGCACTCCATAATGGGGATTTGTACCAGTATAAGACACAACTTAATTCTCATTTTTTCCCATAGCCCCACCCACCCTACCACCCCCCCATATATATAAAATTTGTTTCCTTACTTTTTTGTTACAATCTCAACATTGTCCCCTTTC
>PVIR01012830.1:0-43533 GCA_004026965.1 Petromus typicus | reverse complement strand
TACACATCATGATTGCACTCCATAATGGGGATTTGTACCAGTATAAGACACAACTTAATTCTCATTTTTTCCCATAGCCCCACCCACCCTACCACCCCCCCATATATATAAAATTTGTTTCCTTACTTTTTTGTTACAATCTCAACATTGTCCCCTTTCACCTTATTTTACATTGAGCATTTTCTATTTCACAATAAATGTTTTAAAGCAGACCACAGTAAGAAATTCATTTTGAAATCATGATCCAGTAAATGTGTACTGTACATCAAAAATCACTTCAACTGAAAAATGTCTAACAAAACAAGATTAATTTATTCTACATGGAATGTACTCTTATTTCCCTCCCTTTCTGTTTCCCTCCTCTCCATCGTCCACCTTTCCTTCTCTTCTCTTTGCCTATTCCTCATTCTTTCCCCTTTCTTTCTCCCTTACTTTCTTCCTTCCCTCCCCCCTCCTTCCTTCTTTCTTTCCTTCCTTCATTCCCTCCTTCCTTCTTGCTTCCTTTCTTTCTCATTTATTCTTACTAACTAAACTGATTTTGCAGAAAATTTGACCTTTAAAAACAGCTCTAGAACACTGAACCAAAAACCTTCCATTGCATATCACCCCCTCCTGGCAGCTGCCTGAGTTATAATCAGACTCTGTCTTCATATCTTCAGCCCTGCCCATGAAGTTCACAGTCAAGGCGATTTGAACTCGAAAGTCAAGGTTGTCTCACAGCGGGGTCAGCATGGCTCACTGGATTACCTTCCTGCTCTGCTTGACCCAGGTGGATGAGTTAATTTTAATTTTTTGATGAGGCTTACAGTGTTGGTCTCAAAGCATGCTGATCATATATTTTTTTCTGTAATCCCTAGAGCTTTCTTGCACATAAACAGCCCATGCACTTGCGATTACAGTATTTTAAAATGTATTTGGAACTATTTTAGTAAAATCCATATCAGAATCAGTTCATGAACATAAAGAATAGTCAGTCATAGTTATCTCATTTTCACATCTTGAATGAGATTCAGTAGTTGTTAGAAAAATCTGACATAACATGGTGTGATTACAGGATTAACAAGTTATGAAGTAAGATTTGATGCCTTTAAATAGTCTGAACTTTGGCTTGCTTATCTGTTAAGCAGTGATAATCCTAGTCAGCTTGGATGGCAGCGTTCTAATAATGAAGTGATGGCACAGCTGTCACATGCTTGGCGGCTCACAGAGGGAATACTGTGGGAGCTGGTATCATCTTGCTTTACTCTGAGCTTCTTTTTTCCATTCTCGTTCAGATTGGCGGTCCATATGCATGGCTCTCGAGACTCAGCTTGCCGGCCATAGATATTTGACATGGTGACACTTCCTCAGTTCCTCCTTCCCTCATTTGTGGAGTGACAAGAGAGAACTTTATATGAATGGGGAAGAAAAAGGCTGCATTGCTCTTCAAGAGGGCCTGTAAGCAAATGTGCCAGACTTAAACTTTCCATAAATAGCTTTATGTGAATTTTCTTGAGGATATCCTCCATCCCATGGACTTGCCCCTCTGTGACATAATGAGAAAAGCTCTCAAATCTGCATAAATGTCGTTTAAACAGTGAAAGTGGTCTGTGACTTGGGGAGGGGAAGAATGAGAAGAAAGGGTCACTTATGAATATCATGAATCTACAGAGTATTTTTCAAAACAACCGTTTATTTTGCAACTACCAATTACATACCATAAACATAGACATCTAAGGGCTACCCAGCTAACTGAGATAACTCAAGTATCTTTTTATAAAAAATTCAAGATATTTTATGTTTTTCCAAAAGGCTTCGCATCAGAAAGGAAGAGGACTATTTTAAGAGCAGCTGATACCCTAAGTACAGCACGTCAGTGGTAATCCTTGGCCCATCCATTGCTTAAACAAAGGGTCTATTATCTTGCTCAGCCTGGCAGACCCAGCCATCACGTATAGGTGGAAATGAAATTTTTACTCTTTGAACAGGGAGCAAATCAGGTATTGCTGACAGTGTCATATCAAACTTCCCAACCTTAGTTCCGCACTGTGCCAAATAATTTTTTTTTAAATCAAAGGAGATGAAAGTATAATAGAGTAGATAAGTATAACTACAAAAATAAAATAGATTGAAGCCCAGAATATCAGTGGATTGTCAAGGTGTGAAAGCTGAGGGAAAGAAATCCACGGTTACCCTTTCCCTTGGTGCCCCAAGAGTGCTATCTCTTTTGGTGTTTAATCTGTGCGGAAAGAGCACTGAAAGAAGACAGACGGATGACGACTTAGCAGTTTATGTAATGAGCGTTGGATTATGGGAGATAACTGTGAATTGCTTGAACAGAAGCCCCTGTCTCAGTCATCTTTTTTTCATCCTTAGAGTCTGAACCAGAATCTGTCAGGAGAATTCACATTAGCAACCTGGTATTAACTGTGTGCTATGTGCCAACAGTCAGAGTGGGGAATAAATATATGTGTAAGACCAGGGCTCTGCCTCGAATGTATTCTTGGTCTAATAAGAAAACAGGTGTGGGAGAAGGTAAATATAGTGTGAGCAAAGCCATGAGCAGAGCTTTCCAAAGATAGCTGCCTTGAGAAGATGATATAATGGGCTGGATCTGAAAGAAATAAAGAAAAAGTGTTTTGGGGGGATTTGTTTTCGAACTCCAAGGATTTAGCTCAGTGGTTTTAGTGCCTGCCTTACAAGCACAAGGTCCCAAGTTCAATCCTCTGTACCAAAAAAATCATTTTTTAAAAAATGCAGATGCATCTGATTCATTGAAATAGATCCAAGTATATTTGTTGAATTAAAGAAGCACACTTAACAAACAGGCTAGAAGAAAGGGCAACTTGTGGGTGTCTGGATATGCAGCCTCATTGGCTGATCCTGAGTCGGGATAAAGCTGGTTTGTTTTTGCTGTAGGTTTTTGTACAGAGGATGCACTAGCTTGGGCTTATGATGAGTTATTGCTGCAGGGAGATTATCTCCTCGCCATGTTCACCATCCCAGTAGAGAACTAGTCAGATATTTTGGTCAGTTTAACCACAGAGAAACAACCACAGACGTACAAAATATAGTTGAGTCCACTGAAAAAATTGTCTTAATATCAATACAAAATCTCTCTTAGGGCTGGGGATTTAGCTTAGTGATTCTGTTGCATGCCTCACAAGCTCAGTGTCTTGAGTTTGATCCCCATTACACGCACAAAAAAAAAAGAAAAAGTAAGACAAAACACTGAACAAAACCTCTCTTACATAAATTGAATCATAGTGTGTGCTGAATATTTTTCTTATAGGTATAACTCTACATTTATTTATAGAAGCATGATGAAAGCTCCTTATCCTGCTCCTTTATTCCCAAGATGGATTGTTTTGAGAATGTAACAGGCAGAATCTACAGGCAGAGTGTTGGTCCCAGGCAAGGTTGAGTATTAATGTAGCCAGGCTCCTATGAATGGCTCCACATTGCTTTTTTACTGCTACCGTATATACACAGCTTTAGTTTTTCCCTTCAGGGGGTGGCCAATTGGGTAGAGTTCTAGGCCCAGGAGCAGGAAAGTATAGCTGGAGTCTCTTATGCATCTTGTCTTCCTATAGTTTGAAGGACGAACTGGGCCTGAGTTTCAGGGGCTTCCTAAAAGTCTTTCCCCTCATCTGCTGACCACATTTGCACCATAGCGCTTAGCTGGAATCTCCCTCCCATCAGTAATAATATACTTTAATTTTATAAGCCCTCTCAGAGTACTTGCCTTTACATTATTTCATTTGAAACTGACAGTATCCCTTATTCTGTGTTTTATTTTTACAAATGAGACCAATGAAGTCCAGATCTTCAGATTACAAATGGCCTTGAGCTGAACTGGTATGTTAGATTTGGCCAGGAAGCCACTGTGTTCCTCCACTCAGAGGGAGACACTTGGGCCTATCAGCATAGAAATGGGCTACTTTTGTCTTGTTTTCTTTTGTTTATAAAGAAAATGGGTTTCATTTTTCCCCTAGAGCCATAGAAACCAAAACGATTGAGCGAATTTTTATTTGCACAAATATCCTGATAACAGAGAAATAAAGCTAATACAACAAGCAAATATATCTGTGGATAATTATATGAAATATAATATAGAGTTGGTCAGAGAATACTTTTTTTTAGGTTTTTTGAGACAGGGTCTCGCTTTGTAGTTCAGGCTGGCCCTGAGCTCAGCCTCAAACTCACACCACAGCAATCCTCGTGCCTCTGCCTTCCGAGTGCTGGGATTACAGGCATGAGCCACCACGCTCGGCACTGTGGTATGTGATACTGGTTGCTGCTGGGCGTGAGTCTCCACACCCAGTATAGGTATGTGGTTACCGGGGATCAAACCTGGCTCCTTGCACTTGCAAGACAGGCGCTGAAACCATTGAGCTAAATCCCCGGCCCGAGAATATTATATTTTTAAAGAAAAAATCCAATTCCTAATGTATAAATGTTGCATAGTTGATTATGTAGAACATGTATCGCTGTTTATTTCTTTGCAGGAATTTTACTTCAGTAAAATAGTTAGATATGATATTCATTAAAACTCATCAGTAAAAAAATGATTTGTCATTTGATTTTATGAGTTAATTTTTAATTTGGAAAAATGTAGTCATCACACACACACACACACACACACACACATATACACGAGTATGTACACACACATGCATGCACAGAAAAGAAAAAAAAATCAACTTTTCAGATTGAATATCATAAGGGAAGATTGGCCCCACACTGACTTTGGAGGGGACCAGATTGGTACAAGGCAAGGCTGTACCTGCGGATTGTAGCAGAGAGAGCACAGCAATTGTTGTTCTCCAGCTAGAATGAGACTCTGGCCAGAGAGCCTTTCCTGCTGTCCTTCCCACAGGGCACTGTTTCCAGGGCTGTGCCTTAGAGACGAGAAGTGATAGAGTTCATGGCTTTCCGAACAGCCAGGGCTCCAGGAAGGTGAGATCTCCCCGACAAAAGCATTTTCCCAGCATGCTCAAAACATCTACTTTTGTTTTATTTTGCTTTTTATTAATCCTTAGCACCTAAAACTTGTACTTAATATTTTAAACAAATTCTTGATGTAAAACTAAATTAGCTGTTGTGGTTCTTCTACAGAATGGAGTATTACTCTGCCATAAAAAATGATAAGTTTGAATCATTTATACTTAAATGGACATACCTTGAGGATATCCTCATAAGTGAAATAAGTAGGTCACAGATAGGTAAATATCGCATCTTTTCTCTGGTATGAAAAAATAAAGATGTAAATGAGTTCTCGTATTTTATGTTATATATTGTGAAATAGAAAATACTCAAAGTGAAATAGGGTGAAGGGGGAAGAATAATGACATTATAACAAAAAAGAAAGGAAACAAATTTTATGCATATTGAGGAGTGGTAGGGTGGGTAGGGCTATGGGAAAAAATGAGAATTAAGTTGTGTCTTATACTGGTACAAATTCCATTATGGAGTGCAATCATGATGTGTATATGTAATGTACCAATAAAGATTTCAATAAAAAAAATTAGCTCTAAGAGTGTGAGGTTCACTACAATGTGGAAGGTATACTGATTTCAAAGCAAAAACCATGAAATTTTTTTGTCATTTATAATGTTATAAATAATTTAGAATTCACATAGGGCACAGGGAATATGAAAAACTATAGGTTCTTTTGGTTTGAATGGCATTTTGTGTGTGTGTGTGTGTGTGTGTGTGTGTGTGGCATTCATAGGTGGCAGGAGGACACATGGAATGCTGAGACACTGCTATGTTTCATGTTACCTGGCATTCAGAATTTTACAGTAGATGCCCTTTAGGATAGAGCTGCTATATGACAAATTACTGATCCTGAAAACTGTGGGTACTCAGTTTTATTTGAGCCAGATATTTGGGGCCAAAACACAACACAGAAATATCCCTCCAAACCCTTTATGTTTTGAGATCCAACTGTACAGTTGAGACTTTCAGCTCGTGACTCCAGCAACCCTCTGTTGTGGTGATCTTTTGAGGACTCCATGAAAATCTGAGTGCACAGGAGGAAACTTCCTTTTCATGATTTGGAGAAAAATATACCTCATCATAAAAATATTTTAAAATTTTTTTAGTAGTTTTGGCTGAAATGATGGGACAGGCTAAAGCAAAGTGAGTAAATGACACAGAGGAGAGGTTAAAGGAACTGGGCCAGCATTTCCCAAGTTAACATCCTTTGCATAGCTGCTGCAGTGCTCCAAGAGATGCTAATTGGCAGGCAGCGAAAAGGAGAGAGGATCTCTGGGGTAGGTTTTGGAAACTTCACCCTCTTTGAGATTTTTAATGGATGCCAGTGCATTAAATTTTTTAGAAAATGCTGTAGATTTGTATTTAATTATGCATTCACACAACAGTACTTATTATATCCCTATTTTGTGTCAAACACTGTTACAAGCTCTGGGATAGAAGTAAAACCAGTATTTCCACCACTGATTATTAAACACTGATATTGTTGAGACAAGGTCTCACTGTGTTGCCCAGGCCTGACCTTCAACTTGTGGTTTTATGTCACAATTTTCTGGGACTTTTATAGGCATGTGCCACCACACTACTAACATGAATTATTGGAATTATTGGCCTGGTCTTCCTGGTTCTGATGGCAGTACTTACGGGTTTCTCCACCCAGAGAAGAGGTGCCTTCTTCAGGGAGCCAAGCTATGGTAGCTCATAGGTAATGTGGAGTGGGATTTACCCCTAGGCTACAAAATGTGAAAACAAAGGTGACAGCAAATGAACTCTAAAAAAACAAAAACAAAAACAAACAAACAAACAAAAAACCCCCAAAAAACCATCAACGCAAGACAACTGAGTCATTCTGCAAAGACTACGTGGAGACTTGTAGTTTGGAAGAATGGTGTCTTAGGAAATCAGACAAGAGATAGGGCTTGATTTCAAATAGGATCTGCAAGAAGCCTAGAAAGTTCTCTAAATCTGTGAAGCCTATTTCATTGGCATTTTAACATGGCATTTGTGACTTTGGCCATGCCAGTGAAGGAATTTTTCATTTTCATTAATATATATTTATAAAACATTAAATGTATTTATTTTCAGGAATTGGTATCTGTATATATTACATCAGAACCGAAGCGATAGGAATATATATCTACTCATATGAAACCCTAAATGTTACTAATGTTCTCGTGTTCCTTTGCAGTGGTCAATAGTCACATGGCAGATATTTTGAAAAATGACAGCTCTGGAGATAAAATCATAGAATGATTTTCAGTTATACTGAAGCATAAATTTCAGGATTCTCCGAACAGCTTTCGGAGTAGAAAATGGTGCTCAGGAGGAAGAAGGATGCACGGTGGGGTAGGGGACAGAGTGTCTGGTTAAGTGAAGTTTCTCCTTTTTCCCCTGTGGATTTGAAAGGATCTTTCTCACCATCTCGCATATAATTATTTCTATATTTTCATGACTCTTATCAAGTGCTTTCCTCCCTAGAGCTCTGCTAGCTTCCATGGGCTTTTTTTAAAACCAGTTCTCTAGACTGAGAAATGAACTGAGTTTCTATATACTTCCTACACAATGGTCAATTTCACAGCCCATTTATCATTTTCCATTGATCACAAGGGTCTCATTTTTCGCAGCCAGCCTTCATCCAAGCTGGCCATGTGGGGTCACTTGCTCCAGTACACACTCTTCTCTGAAAGCTTGGGGCAGGGCACTCCTAAGATAGGGTACTTGAGCTGTGGTGGCTGGGAATGAGAAGATATGCTTCCATGGAATGATTTCTACTTTATGTATATAATGTGAGAAAAATTCTAAGACGATATCATAACTTTAATTATAAGGACCAGAGGATGAATGGGAGAAAATACAAGAGGTTAATCTTTAACAAATTACAGGCCCAGAAGAAAACAAATGACTGTTTCAGATTCTTGAATGTTCAAACCTTAATTCAAATCTTATCACTCCCCTTACCACATTTCCAGCCCCACCAAATGCAGAGGGATTAAATTGCTTTTCCTTGTGAGCTACCCTCTTGTCCAGAGCTATCTTTGCTTTATGTAATCCATGTATAGCTAAGGAAGTTTCAGTGTGAGTACTTTGTGCCATCTTCCCCAACTTTTCATTACAACATACTTTGACATTTTAGAGCTTGTGGACTTTTTTCCAGCTGCCCTCTAGCTTTGATGCTGAGGGATATGGGAATTTGTCATAGGGACTGGTCCTTTCTTTCTGGATGGCATCTGTAAAGGTTCAATGAACTTATTTCTTCCAGTATCTAGTTTTCTTCATATCTAAAGTTTTGGTTGACACACATCATTTTGTTGTCTGAGAGACTCTTGTTTGTACAATTTAAAATGTAATCAATACTTAACGTTGTCAATTTTCATCATCCTTTTCAAAGTGGGTTTTCAAAGGAAAGGACTAGAGAGAACTTCTAACACTACAGCTTCATTTCTTTGTCAGACCTCTCTGGAGATGAAGAAAGTGAGTGGTTGGAGATGAAGCAGCTGGTGTTTCCACCTTGGGTGCAGAGCTGCCTCCAGAGCTACCTCTAGTCCTGAACAGCAGGAGGAAATTCCACTCCCCATGGTTCCATTCCTAATTAACATTTGTGGGATTTTTAGTTTTCTTTTTCTGAGAGGTTTTCCTCCAACCTGGATTGATGTCTCTTCCCTGCTTTAGCGTCCAAAATGAGTGGGTGCCGAGCCAGCTCTTAGTGAGAGGGCATGGACTTCCTGGAGCAGTGTTCCTGTGGGTGAGAGCTTCTCTCACCGTTATACTGAGTCTCTTGGGATTTTTAAACCATTAGATTTGAGGAATGAGATCCTATAAAGGTAATCTGTTTGTGAGAGTAACGCTGTGTCTGGTGAAAAGGCTCAATGTTTTGGAACTGCTGCTCATACCTGTTCTGACATCAAAAGAAAATCGAAGTTTCTCTTCAGTCTTTTCTGTGAAACACCCACTGCTCTCTGGAAACTTCCTTCTCAAAACCTGGCTTTGGTTCCCTCTGGTGCTCGATATCGCAAGTGAGCCAGGGAGTCCCTGTGCTTGTGGAACTTTCTCGAGGTAGGAGTGTCGGCCTGTGGCTAGAACACAGAAGGCTCTGCTTTTCCACGGAGGGGTCACTGCTGAGGCCTCTAAGAAACACAGCCCAGGAGAGTAAGTTACCAATCGCAACCCAGATCAATCCACATTTCCCGCTTCCGTTCATTTCAAAGCTCTGTCTTCATCCCCATGTGAGTGAGAGGCCTCTCTGAGGAAGGGAGGCGAGTCGCAGCCACAGTGTGGTGAGGGCTCCATCGGACACTCTCGCTTCCACGGACCCCAAGGATGACTTCCGCTGCCCCCATCAGCCCAGTTTCTTGTTCACCTTTGTGCTCTTGTCTGTCCTCCTCTCTGAGCCTCCTTTCGCCCAGCACTGCCCTTCTCCTTGCTCTGTGCACACCATTCATTCCTGTTATTAGAGGCCTGAGAGTGGTAGCAGATTCAGCAGCTTTTGGGACCGAATTTCTTATATTGCAGGTGTGTGAAAAGGGCTGACTCTGACTTGGTCTTGAGTCCTGGAAACACAAGCACCGAAGGACTGGCCTATCTTTCTCTGACAGCAAGAAATAGCTACAAAAATGAGCTGATGAAGAAAAGAGTCCATCTCTGTAGCAAAGAGCAGAGGCTGGCAGGCTTGAGGCCTCTATCCAGACCCGCCTTGCTCAGGGCCAGCTGCAGCACTTGGCCTGGACTCTCCCGGAGAAAGCTTTGACACTACTTTTCTTGAGTCTCAACCCATCTGTTGAAGCTTTTTCTACTCAGCTGTTAACCTGAATTGAAGATTGATGATTTGTTCCCAGAAAGTCAGGTAAAGGGCAAAGGAGGTAGCAGTACTCCATGAAAGAGAAAGAAAGGAGTGGAGAGGGCTCAAATAAAAGGTGGGGGCTATTTTCAACGCAACCACTGTGCGTTGAGGTATTTTCTATGTGAGTTGGGAGATGAAGGCTTAAAAGAAAATGGCAGATAGCAAGTTTTTCTCTAATTCTCAGCCTGGGCTACTACTGACATCCTCTCTGTTTATCTGCTTCAAGGTCAGTCAGGTCTCCTTTGCCCTGCATCTGGGACACCCTCCAAGTGTGTGGGAAATGGTGGGCAACCCACTGTGGGCCCAAGGCCTGCAGGTCCCAGTGGGTCTGGATCCTGCTTCTCACTGTAAATTGTGAGGCAGGAGGGAGGGTTTGTAAGATGCTCTCGGTGTGAATTTGCTTGGTCATATATGACTGACTGTGTGAGCATTGGTGAGTTATTTAAGAGTTCTTTGTCTCCATTTCTTCCTTTGAACTTATATTTATAAAATTTTTAAAATGCCATAAATACTTAAAATGCTTGAGCAATAGTTTCACCTGAAAAATGGGAGGATTGGGCTCAGCCAACACCAAGAACCATTTCAATGTAAAACTTATATCCTGTCTCAGACCATATCCTGACTCTAATAGTGACCAGCTGGTAGCTCTTAAGGATAAAAACTATGCTTGGGTCAACTCTGATAATCCCTAATTATCTTAGAAAGTGCTGGTACCTAGTGGGTACTCAAGAAATTTGGAAGGGATGATGACTGGTGAGGGTCCTGTGAGGAAGCAGTGAGTGCCAGTCCTGCTGTTGCTAAGGACTGGACCTCAGCTCAGGTAGCAGGGTCTTCAGGAAGACGATACATTTTCTTCTAACATATGAATTTGTGGTCATGAGAACATGGAGAAATAAAAAGGGAGTACTAGAGGTTTGGGAGACCAATAGCTTGGGGAAAGTGCATGACAGAGTCCATCAGATCCTAATGGACTGGGCCCTGAGTGTTGATACCAGCTTTCAGCTAAGCAGGACCCCAGAAGTCCAGCAAAAAAGGAAAAACTAATGGAGAAAGGCCAGAGGCCTGAGTTGGAGACCAGCCTGCTCTCTTGTATTATGTGATGCAGAGAATATTCCCAGTCTGTCTGAACTTTAGTAAGGTAGAAAATCAAGTTTAAACACTTTCTACAATATTGACAGAATGAATAGTCAGCAGTATCACTAAATTCTTTCTCAGGATCCAAATTTTATAAACTTTACATGAGAATTTTTAGTTGCCAAGCTGCCTTCCCATATCCAGAACACATCTGTAGGCCAGAAACCTTCCTTCTGTCCATTTTAGAGATCTGACTCAGAGTCATTGCTCAAAATCTTATAATTAGATGAATCCAGATCTTCAGATGGAGGATCTTGCTGTTTTTCTTTCCTTTCTGTTTCCTACCACTTTGCAATAATCTCCAGACTAATGTGAGGTTTTTTTTTTTTTTTGATATTTGAATAAAGAAGATATTCAGACAACACATCATGGCATGGAGGTGATTATAGCTCAGACTCTCCAACTATTACTGTTTACAACTATTGCCAACAGTTATTAATCCCTCTCTTTGGCCCCGGGGACTCAGCCTCTATATAGGTGAGACATTCACATGGTTAACATGGTTACTAAGAAAAGGTAGATGCCAGGCTCACAGTGTGGAAATTCTTGTAAAGAAGAGGAAATATTTGAGGAAAATGAGTCTTATTGTATAATTAGTAAGTGTAATTGCTTCTCAGGTGGGGCATTCAGCAATGACTCATACATGTCTCCAGAGAGTATACTGTCAGTGTAGGGGAGGATTTGAGAACTGTATTTGGAGAGACTGAGTTTAGCATGAATAATAAAGAGCATTTTTTACACTTTTTACAGAATCTTCAGCAAGCAGCTTTCATGCATATGTAAATCCCTTGGATCCCAAGCTCAGTTTCAGGTATTTTGGAGTGGTACAAAATTGTCTAGTTGCTAACCTTGAGGAACTCGCACCTGCTGAGTGGTATAGTGAGGCACTGAGCTGGGGTAATCTGACTCTGTTCCAAATGAGTACAGTCAGGACCATATGGTCAGTACCCAGCTCTGCCCAGGGAAATCAATGGTGGCTTTGAAGAACAAGTATCACTTTGAATTGAGTTGAATTCAGCAAGTAGATGAAGAGGAAAGACTATTCTAAAGAAAAATAACCAAAGTATCCAAGGACTAAAGGATTTGAGGAGAAGAAGATAGCTTCAAAGAAAAAGAAATGATATGGGATGATACAAATAAGAATCATAATAATGAAGGAGGGTAGAGGTTTTGTGTAGAAAGTGAAAGGAGAGGAGGCTGGAGAACTGGAGTAGGCCCAAACTGTGAGACAATGAACGCCATGCTGACTAACTTCTGTGTCTCAGGGGCACTGAGGAACTGTGGGTGTATTTCAGGCAAGACTGCGGTGTGATGAGTACTATGACATAGGAATAGTGTTTAGCAGGTTCCCTAGGATAGTGCTTCTCAAGAATAGTTATTTATCTATTGTTATAACCATTTTTTTCATCTTTGACCCATTCTTCTAACCTTCCCCATTTTACAAATACCTACATTTCAAAATGCAGGGTTATTCTTGACTCTTCTCCTTCCGCTCACCTCCATCCAGCCCATCAGCATGTCCGCTGAGGTGCCTCCCCTGCACTTCTCCCCCACCGCCTCAGTGATGTGTGCGTCTCCCACTCCATCTCTCCCTCCTCTTTGTAATCTAATGTCCGAACAGACGGCAGAGGGGTCTTTGAGGAAAAACCAGATTATGTCAGAGTGCACTTTAAGCCCCTTTTGAAGGCTCCCACTGCTCTTGGAATAAAATCACCCCGGGCTCTTCTCCAGCTGTCTCAAGCTCAGTCCTCTGTCTCCCTGGCCAGCAGTCTCTGGCCAACTGGTCTTTTGATGATTTCTATTACTCGCCAAGCACTTTCTAAGTCAATCCTTTGCATTTGGCAGTTCCTCTTCCATAGTGCATCTTTCCCTGGGCAGTTCCTACAACCTACTTCTTCTTCACTTTCCAACTTAAATATCATTTTCAGAGGTACTATTGTATATATTCTCCAATTGTTCTTTATCAAGTGCCCTTCAATGTTCTTTCACAGTCTATAAACAAAATTTTTCTAATCTTTACTTGGTTTAGTTTGCTCACTTATATGATGTCTATCCTGTGATGACATAAACATGCTGGTGTTTTCACTGCTGCGCCTCAGCCTTTTATGGCCTAATGGATCTTGAAGGGATTCAGTAAGTACTTGCTGAGTGAATGAATAAATGAATGTGATTTAATCCTCCAGAGAAAGAATGTCTTCCTATGTTATCTCTCTCATCTTAATAAGGGAAAGGATGTTGATGAGAAAAAGAAACAACCTTTATTTCTTTTATCTTATCTCTCTCCTATGCCAAACTTCACAAACAGATTATAAAGGTGAATTTCTGATACTCTCTCAAGAGTCAGAGTGCTGACTCTTTGAGCCCTATGGTGCTAGCTTTTCATTAAGTGCACAAAGTGTTGCTGGTTCCCCGCTGATCAGAAAATACCTCTGGATCACAGCAGGGAAATAGACATGAATGCAGACCACCCTCAATGTAAACTGCTCGTGGAGGAATTGAGGCACTGCCTCAGGCTCCTTGGCTTTGTTTTTCACACGAGACAACTGAAACCATGAGAGGTTAAGTAAATAGAAGCCATTCTGTTTTTCTTACCATTACCCTAGAACTACCTTTACTTCCCTTCCCTCCCTGCTCTGAGTGAGATCCTGGTAATAAAAAGTCATTTCCTGTCTATATTTAGTCTATTTTCCATTGCTGTAGCAAAATACCTGAAGCTGATAACTTTATAAGATCTTTAGCTCATTGGTTTGGAGGCTCCAGGATCAGGCAGCTGCATTGATTCAGCCCTTTTGAGAACATTGAGCTGAATAGCTCCATGGGGAGACTTCACAATGAGCAGGAAACCAGAGAGATTCAGGGCCCAAGTGTTTTCCTTCGTAACAATTCACTCTCACAAACTAATGCACTCTGCAAGACCAGCAGCCATCTCTTCTCAAGACTTGAGAATAACTGCCTCTCATTGGGCTCCATCTCAAAGATCCTAATCACTTCCTCCTGAGTAGCCCCTCTTAAGGTTCACCACATCCTAACTTCACCACCCTGGCACCAAGCTTCCAGCACGTGGATGCATGGGGGATATTCTTACACCATAGTACTTCTCTAAAGGGACATGAAATGCTGTATTAACAGCCTGTTTAACCCTGTTCAGCAGTTAAGAATGAGCCTGACATCTCTAAGTACCTTCTGCAGCTCTAATTTTGATTATATTTTCCATGAATATAATGCAACTTTAGGAGAAGCTTATTTTTATTCTCCACTTTAATTATGCCCCAGGGATTAATGATGTTTCTAATTTTACTACTTACTTCGTAATACAACTTTTCTTCAATTATCTTTAATTGACTCTTGCAAGATTTTAGGCTGAGACCACCACAGGCAACTTGAGTGTCTCCTGTGGCTCACGTGTCTTGTGGAAGGTGTGCTCTGATGAACTTCCATGACTGGTTTGGATTAGTTGCCAACATTAGCAATAGGAAATTTAGCATAATAATTCGAAGTTATTCTTTTAGCTTCTCTTGGAAAATAGGAACATCTGGCAATGCTGGGATTTTTATCCTTTATAGTAATAGCTGGCTGGAATTGGTTAGAAGATCCTCCATTTAGACCCTGGGAAACTCTCCAGTTTATTATAGTCACCACCATTTCTTGTTGTCTTACATATGAGTTGGCTCCAGTTCTTTGCTATACTTGCCTCTTTGAAGTCTTTGACTTTACAACTCTTGAAATACCTTGCTCAAAGTATACCGGTATTTGAGATCTAAGATTACATTCCTGATCTCATAAATAGACTTTTATAGAGTATTTCAGAGCCTTGATCTGCCCCAGCGTGAAATCCAGTGTCAGAAACTAGGGTTGGTTGCTTTCTGATGTGGATGTGATCAACAGCCATTTCCACTAGAAAAACTGTGAAACCTAAAGAAAGTTAGTCCACAGGCAGGACACAGGACAAATTCAAGGGTAACCATAAGGCTAGGGGTGGGGTGAAAGTTCAAAGAGTTTTGTATAACTCTTATTGTATTCCAGGCACAAAGAGCTTCAGTACAGAAGGCTACTCTCACCTACTCCTTGCCATTAGGATTTATTTCTGCTCTTTTCACTGGCAATTTCTGTTGTGGATTGAGTTGTTTCTCAAAAACTAGTATCTTAAGGCCCTAACCTGCAATATGGTGGTATTTGAAGATGAAACTTTGAAGACAATTGTTTAGATGAGGATATGAAGGAAGGGCCTTCATGAAGACATTATGGGCCTCCTACAAAGGGACACCACAGAGCTGACTCTCCACCATGTAAAGATACACCAAAGTGTCCTGAAACAAGACTCTGACTGGAACCCTACCATGCTGGCATCCTGCTTTGGACTTCGAACTTTCCAAGCTGAGAGGAAAATGTGGTCAGTGAAGCATCCAGTCCATTGTACTTTCATACAATAACCTGAACAGAAGAATATAATCTCCTAATTACCAAATCTTATAAGAGTCCTAATCTTGCCCAGTTCTTTGCAGCCTGGGGGAGAAAGACTGTCTCCTGCTCAGTTTTCATCCTTTGACACAATGGAACATTGTTCTGCTATAGGCGGGGGATATAGCTCAACAATAAGGCATTTGCCTAGTATGTACTAAGACTCGGGTTCAATTCCCAGTACCATGAACAAACAAAACAAAATCCTGAGTTCTCCTACAGCTCCAGTTGTTTCAGTTTCTGTCACTGACAGTGTCTTCAACGCCTACTTCTGAGAAGTCAGCAGCAACCCAGTTGTATCTTTGTAGGAGGTTCAGGGATAGAAGTGAATATAAAGGGGAGGGTTAGTCTTTGATTGCAAATCCTTCTTGCTCTTTTGCTTTTGCTTGGGGAATTTTTATCTACTCTCCGTGGTTTTAAACTCTTTCCTAAACTTCAGAACAAAAACTCAACTCTCCGGACTCCAATGAAGCATATCACTTCTGTCCATAAATAAATTTTTCCTTCCACGTTAGTGTCATTGACCCAATCTTCTAAGCTAGAAACTGAGAGTCAGAGCACATGTACTCACTGAATCATTTATTTTAGCACCTACTATGTACCAGGGATTCATATTAATGCCCAGCAGATAGCAGTACACAAAACAGACAAGCATTCTCGTTCTTTGTGCGGTCGTCATTCTCGAGGCTTGCTCCCACGCCTGCATCCCCGTATAAAGTTGATCTTCGTGTCTTTAATAGCTAACATCCCTTTAGTGTGTGTGCTCCCATCCATTCTCATTGCTATCCTTAAGTTCTCATCACCTCCCACCTGTGCTGCTTCTCTGATACCACTCTGCCACAACTCTCCACCAGCGTTAACTCTGCTCCACAGCCAAGTATTTTTTTCCTAGCTCTTTATATACAAAGCACCCTTTTGCATAGCTTGTTGTACCTATTGATTCATTGATTGATCAAGTGATTTTTGACTTGGGCTCTCTTGACTTCTTTGGCCATTTTCTTATGGAAAACAGAGTAAACAATAGAGAATTATTTACACTGTAAATAATCACTCTGCATTTTCTGTGGTTCCTTGAACATGTCATATTCTGTCTTGACACTTCCTTGTTTGGGAGCTATTCTGTCTGCTTGCTTTGGATTCTCCTACCTCAACTTGCCTGAAAATTCAAGGAATCAGTTCAGGCACTATCTCCTCTGTGAACTTGTACTTTTAAAGGTAGACTGACGTGTTCTTATCCCTTGCCAACTCCCACAGAAATCTGTCTACACTACAACTGAAACACCTATTGTATTCTACTGTTTTCATCTATGTATTCTGAGGACAAGCTCTATACCTTTGTTAATTTTAAGTATCTAGTATCTGGTGGATTAACTAGTTCATGGGAAACATGTGACAAATATTCACAAATAAAGATGTGATCTCTAATCTCAATGACCTTTTAGTCTGGTAGGGGGCCAAGATGTAGGTACACATACCAGGATATCCACAATTAGTGTCATTGTGTTACTGCAGCACAATGCTAGTATCAGAAAGTTTGCATTGCTATTGTGCATACAAACTTTTGTTCATTGTGGCTTTTAACTGGTTTATTCCGGTGGAAAGCTTATGAATATTTATTAATTCCTCATAGTTGTAACATGTTTCCAAAATCTTTGTAATTTAAAACTACAGAAATGACCTATTTTATCTGTAAGTTTATGTGGAAAAAAAGAGTGTAGCAGACTCCTTCCAAGTGCTTACTCCTCTAGTAATATCTCCTAAAACATGCATAAAATAGATCAGAAAAAGATGAAAACTTTCCTTCACGAACTAATAGTATGAAGATCGTGACTATATTATTAAAAATTTTAATAAACATTTTCAGTTTCTCATATCAGAGAAAAGATATGGTATTGTAAATGAGTTTTAAAATGTATGTTAGATATTATACAATAGAAACTATTCAAAGGGAAATGGGGTAGGGGTAAGTAATGAGGGGAAAGAAAAAATTATGATGGTAATAAAAAGATTGAATTGAAGCTTATGTATATAGGGGTGGGAGGTTGTAGAGTGGGTAGGACAATGGGAAAAATGAGAATCAATTCATGTCATACACTGGTACAAATTGTCAATGTTGAATGTGATCATGATATGTATATAAAATGTATCTATTTCACAATAAAAATCATTTAACTATAGAAACTAAAATTTTTTTTAATAAATAGAGTAATATATTTGAAATCTTTTTCTTTTTATCATGGAAAGTACAAACTCCTGAAAACACTGGCTTACCAAAAGATTTATTGTAGTGCCACAAAACCATGCAGCTTGTGTCTGAAAGAGGAGGTCCATTTGGTGATCAGTTGTTATGGTCTGTTTGAGTTCTATGGGCCACCAGTTAGGTAATGATTCATTTGACAAATAGCATAGTAAGAAAAAGTGGATCATATTCAACCGATTTAAGCATCCATAATGTTCCAGGCACTCTTCTAAGTGTGCTACCCACACTCTGTCCTTAAACAACCCTGTACACCTATTTTCCAGATGAAGGAGCAGGGTTCAGTGGGATTAGATAGCTTTTCCAAGCTCATAGAGGTCCCTGGGAGAAGAGAGCAATGTCTTTGAATTTAGGCTATCATTTCCTTCTTAGAGCTCTGTTTTGTTTTATTTTGGTTTAGTTTGGTTGTCTTAACCTAGATCTTATGTATACTCATAGGACATAAACTGAATTTATGTTATATGGCATGAAAGTGGGAACTCAGTATGATTTTAGAGGCTGTTAGTGTATTCAACACTGAGTTCCTCAAATGGAGATAGGCTATATTTCTAAGAAATAAGAAATTTACAAAATGATCTGTGGCATGGGCCGGGGATTTAGTTCAGTGGTTCCACTGCCTGCCTTGCAAGTGCAAGGGCCTAGGTTTGATCCTCAGTAACCACAGTGCCAGGCATGGTGGTTCATGCCTGCAATCCCAGCACTTGGGAGGTAAAGGCAGGAGGATTGTTGTGAGTTCAAGACTAAGCTCAGGGACAGCCTGAACACAAAAGCAAGGCCTTGTGTCAAAAAAAAAAAAAAAAATTGATGACCTTTCACATTCCTAAACAAGAACTGATGTCAAAATTTGGAGTAATTGTAACTTGGATCTATATAAAATATGACATGCATATTTTTTATTACCTTTGATTTTATTAAATTGTTGGTTGGTTAGTTCAAATGATCAGAAAAGCAGATTTGTATCATCTTGACAGGGTTATAAGGCTCTCACCTGTCATCTTAGGAAATGTTGACCATAATTTAGAGTCAGGTTGAGCTATAGGCTGGTCTGGGCAGCGACCTGACTGCAGGACCTGAAGGAAAAGGCTAGGAAAATCCATCACATCAGCAGCATCTTATTCTTAAAAATCCATATGGAGGAAAACGGTGCTTGGTTGGTAGGCCTAAGGCATAATAGCTAGAGGTGGAGATGAGATGGTCCTGAGGAGCTCCCGAAGATGGATCCAAGAATACCTGGCCAATAGACCATCCTGAATTGGTTCATTCTATCCTAGAGGGCACCATTATGCATCTGAAAGCAGCGTTAATTTCAATCTGCTGGTTGCAGTCCCTTGCTCTATTCTTATAGCTGATGAGAGGATTTCCTGGCCAGTAATTTCCCACTACTGAGATACACTGGAGAATTTAAGAAATAATAATGTTTTAAAGTATTAAGAAGCACTAACATCTATTGAGTTCCCATTATGAGTCAGGCATAATTCTAAGACCTTTCACATGTACTCTTTGAGGCAAATATTATTACTATTATCCTCTTCCAGGTTGTGTAAATGTGGCAGGAGGTGAAAAGATCTGGTGAAAATTACCCAAGGTCATACAGCATGGTGGGTAGACAAGAATTCAGTCTGAGGGAGTTTGGTTCCAGGCTCTGAACACCAAGCTAATATGTGCTTACTACTATGTACTGCCTTCTTGGTATACTAATAAAGAGACTTCTCTCTGGACCTAAGAGAAGCACTGAAATTGCTACACTGCTTAGAAGAGAGTGTGTCAGTTTTACAACAATAATCTCTTTCTGCCCCATAAATAAATCTCAGAATTCTAATTGTATACAATCACATAAAAAGCTGTCACTTGTCTGAAGGTGTTCACATCTAGGTTTTCTTGGATTGGGAAAGAGTTGAGTTTTCAGCCTTAAGCAACTACAGGAAGTTTTATTTATCTTGCAAACATTGTATGTATTTCTTTTGTTCTCCTAGGCTGGCTCATCTTGCCTATCAAATTGCCCCTGAAGAGTCAAGTCAAACTGTGTCTACTGATATCTGGTCACTCCTTATTAACAGGAATGGCATGGTGACATGCGGCCTCGACGTTCCCTCCAATAGCATCACTCTTCATAGGAGTGTTCACAGAAGGCCAAGAATTAAAACTACCAGGACTCTGAGAAGTTGAGCAGAAGAAACTATTTATCCTGAGACTTAAATTCCAGATTTCCGGTAGGGCAGAGTGAGTTAGCAAATCATTTTTCTAGAAAAGAAGGAAAAAGCTATACAACATTGTGAACACCAAATATTTCATGCCTCTAGTAATTGGACAAAGGCAAACAGCAAATTGAGAAGCATTTTTTTCATGAAAAATTGCTCTACTTTGGCAAGAGTCTAGAGCATTTGAAAGCATTACCATTTCTGTCCCAGCTTAGTCAGTGCAAAGGTTATAACAGGGTGTTGCAGGCTGGAAAAAAAATCTGCTGTAGGAAACTCACTACAATGCTAGCAGAATGTAAAAAAATCCACTCCCAACCCTGATGTCCAGTGAGAAAATGAAGTTGGTCACAAGTGAACAGGGAAAGTTATGCATGAGACTGCAGTCTTTTCTGGTGAAAAAAACCAGAAAACAGAACAAGTGAGAGATTTAGTAAGAAGATGCTGGAAATCAGAGAGCCACCCAAAGGGCTTGATAAGTTCTTCTCATAGCCCTGGATGCCATTTGAGCATGTACAAGGAGAGGGGAAAGTAGGTTTTAAGTATCCACACATCCCTTGCTAACAGAGACTGTGATTTAGAGAAGATGCAGGAGTTGAACAGTAATTGACCTGTGAGATCTTACTAGGATGATGAGACACTGTTCAGGATCACAGACCTTATGTCAATATTCAGATGTGAATGGGTGTGGCTAATTCTCAAGCAAATAGTGGTGAAGTTTGGAATGACAAGCACTCACTTGACTGGTAGGGATGTACAATGTGAAGCTCCTATGGAAAAGAAATTGGTAACATCTAACAAATCAAAAATGCGGGGACTGAGGATGTAGCTTGGTGGCACTGTGCCTGTCTGGCAAGCTCAAGGTTCTGAGTTTGACCCCTGATACTGCAAAAAAAAACAAACAAACAAAAAATTGAATGAACATGCATGCATTCTTTGTCCCAGGAATTTCATCTCTAGGATATTTATAATACAGCAGAAATGGACATTTATATTTTAGCTCTAAATAAATTAAGCTGTTGGGAAAGAAAAATTTGATGATATGTATGAATATATGGGGTGGAGAGCTTTGAGGGGGCAGGAGAATGGGAAAAAGTAAGAATTAAGTCGTGTCATGTACTGGTACAAAATCTCAATGTCATTTGTGATCACAACATGTATATAAAATGTACCAATAAAATAAATGAAAAATAAATAAAGCATATTGTGATATAGAAAATACTCAAAGCAAAATGGGGTGAAGGGGCAAATAATGAGGGGAAAATAGTGAGATTATAACAAGAAAGGAAACAAAGCTTATATATATAGGGGCAGGGGTGGTAGGGTGGGTAGGACTATGGGAAAAAATGAGAATTAAGTTGTGTCATATACTGGTACAAATTCTCAATGTTGAGTGCAATCATGATGTGGATATGTAATGTACTAATAAAGATTTCAGTTAAAAATAAATAAATAGATAGATAAAGTATAATTATAAAATGGAATACAATGCAGCTGTTAAACAGGAAGTCTAGCTGTTTTTTGCACTACTGAGGATTGAACTCAAGACTGTGTTCTTGTAAAGCAGGTTGAGGGAGCCACTGAGCTAAGTCTCTGGCCCCTCCTTTTTTTTTTAGACAGTATGAGTTGTTGAACTCAGGCCCTTGTGCTTGCATAATAGGCATGGTACCACATGAGTTAAATCCCCAGCCCCAGAAGCCATATTTGAATTTACTGTTATAGAACACTTTGTGAGGTATAATAAATATTTTAGAAAAGTTGTTCGCCACGGTTTCATGTGTTGTTTGAAAAGAGATGCAGGCTCAGATGAGCCTCCACTGTGACTTTCCCGAGACGAGTAGCAGGGCTGGAATTCCTACTGCAGTGTCCAGACTCAGGCTTCTCCTTGTTTTGTCTTGTATTTTAAATCTTCTTGTTGTCAAAACCCCTGAAGGCTCCTCAGGACTACAAATGAGGGTAATCATTTTTTTTTTTTTTTAGGTTTTTGAGACAGGGTCTCGCTTTGTAGTTCAGGTTGGCCCTGAGCTCAGCCTCACACTCACATCACAGCAATCCTCCTGCCTCTGCCTCCCAAGTGCTGGGATTACAGGCGTGAGCCACCATGCCCGGCACTGTGGTATGTGGTACTGATTGCTGCTGGGGTGAGTCTCCACGCCCAGTATTGTATGTGGTTACCGAGGATCAAACCCGGGTCCTCGTGGTTGCAAGACAAGCGCAGGAACCACTGAGCTAAATCCCCAGCCAAATCATTTTGTTTTTGAAAGACCAAGAAGCACAAAGTGGATGATGGATTGAAGGATCCTAAGGGAAGGCTGGGATGCTGGGCAGGAGGTTTTTCTGCAAGTCTTGGTGAGAACTGATGACTCCACTTGGGCATTGACCCGCAGCCTGCAGAGGAAGAGGAAGCAGTGGAACTTATTTGAAAGCAGCTAACAATAAATGAATGAATGGTGGTGAAGGAACTGAAGTGGTCCAAAAGGAGTCAAGAGTAACCCAGATTTGGATATCTACATAGAGAGTTGGGCTTTTTCTGAGCAAGACATAGCAGGAGAAGGAACCATTTCAGGGTAAACATTAAGAGAGTAGACCTGAAATATCTTTGGAACTTTCAAGGAGAAACTTCTAGAAACCAGTGGGAAATCCAAGCTTAGGGCACAAGGTTGCTCAGCAATGGAACCAAGCCCCTGGGTGTCATTAGCAGCAGTTGAAGGACAAGTGGGAAATGACCTCTTCTTTTGAGTTCTTTGGTCTCCACCCCTGAGTAGTTTCCAGGTTTTCTTATTCCAAGGCCATGAGCAACAATTTCTGACGGTATGGCATCTCAACCAAATGCCACAGGAATGAAAAGGAAACCATTGGGGGCAGACTCAGAAACCAAACCAGAGCCTCTCAGAGGCACTTTCTGTATGCACTCACATGATTTCCATTTGTGTGAGTGTAATTAAACAGCTGTCTGTTTTTACGGGGAACCTCTTCATCTGACCACAGGGACTTCCCTCTGCAAAACTAGCAGCCACCTCAAGGACTTACCCCAGGGACCTCAGAGCAGAAGCATTTGTATTTCTACTTGAACTGTTATTTTTCTGTCAAAGACACCTTTCTGAACAGTCTTCCAGCTAACCCAATATGGGAAATTTGGTCACTAGGTCTTACACCAGAGATCAATTCACAATGAAATTGTGGAAGACTACTACTTATTAAACATCCCATTCATACCATCTGAGTGAAATCAGGAAGCAACACAGTGAGGTGTAGACTCAGCAAGTCTAAATGATGCAACTCATTCATTGTTTCTGTTAGGATATATATCTTATGAATTCTAAGGAATTCATGAAATAATAAGAAAAAAATATTTTCTTTCACTTTTTATGCATACACCCAGGCTTATTGAGAGGTTATGTGAGTCTGGGACAAGGAACTTTTCTCAGTGACAACTATGAAACTAGGGAATGTCAAAATTGATGCTGAATTTGCTTGGTTTGAAGATATCTAATATGTGCACTGGTCATAAATATGGAATCAGACCCTGGCTAGATCTGTGACCTTGGCCAAACATGTTATCATTGCAGACTTCATTTTTCTTCTAGAAAGGAGAATTGGGATCATGTGGTCATTAAATTCCTTTCTCTAAGGTTCTAAAAATGCTGTAATTTAATGAATGACTTTAGAGTAATCCTCATCTAAGGGTGAATTGCAACAGACACTTTAAATAGATAAATACAAATGTACTGACTGGCAATCCCATTCAGTTAAGTAGACAAATATGTGCCTCCCACTGTTTAGTGCTAGGGAAACAAGATCAAGGTCATGGCGCCTTACTCTTGCAGGCTCTTGGAGGACAAGACAGACATTTTTGGGGGCAATAGTGCCCTGAAAATTCTATTTCTGATTGGTCCTAGTTTGCTCAATGTGAAATTTATTGTCTCTCTTCTTTGCTAATGTGGAGGGTAGAAAATTTGACATGAATTCACTGCTGTGTTTCCAGTACCTGGAAGAGTGCCTAGCACATTGTTGGTGATGTGTACACTGCACAGTGAGGGGTTACAGGTTTAAGAATGTAATTGAAGGTGGTAGAAGAATAAGCTAAAACAACAAACCTGAATGCTTATTCCCACAGAGTTTATATCCTTTTCTAAAGATGTGTGAGCATGGATAGCCTTAAGGATCAGTTTTGAGAACCTCAACTTCCATGTGAACCACTTCCCGAAGCTGATCTGTCTGACAGGACACTGAAACTGGTCTTGCTGGCTACTTTCCATCTTTCCTTTTACAGCTAACCTCCTCTCACTTAACAAGTAGAGTTTTTTTCTCTAGTCTTGCTAAGATGTCAAGGTGGTGAAAGAACCTGAAAAGAAAACTTTAGAGAAAGTAAATGGCTCTACTGATTGTCTAACACAATTGTGTAAGTCAGGTGGTTTCTAATTATTGGTTGTCAACAACATTCAACTAGAACCTAATGGAGTTGTCAGCTGAGAAAATTTCTGATGCTAATGACAGTGTGAATTTTAGTATAAAATCAAAAGGGAACTTAAGTAATTGAGTGCTCATGCTGTAAAAAGACTTTCCATTACTACCTATTTACTTATCAACCAATTTTCTCAAGGTTAACATTCAAAAATGAAAACAATGGGAATAAAATTGACAGAGAATTCTTTCACACTGTCTTTAAGTCATATTCATTCACAGATATGTGAATGAATAGGAAAAAAAATTCTCCTCTCACTAAAAACATATGTTTCCAGTGTGATTTTCCTTTTTTGTTCTCTTATTTGCTTTAAAAAATATGATATATGGCTGGAGAGTTAGCTCAGTGGTTCCAGCACCTGTCTTGCAAGCACAAGGACTGGGGTTCGATCCCCGGTAACCACATACCATACTGGGCATGGAGACTCACACCCAGAAGCAACTAGTACCACATACCACAGTGCTGGGTGTGGTGGCTCACACCTGTAATCCTAGCACTCGAGAGGCAGAGGCAGGAGGATTGCTGTGATGTGAGTTTGAGGCTGAGCTCAGGGCCAGCCACCACAAAAGTGAGACCCTATCTCAAAACAAAAACAGAAACAAAAACAAAAAACAAAAAAACAAAAAAGAACTAAAAAATGTGATATATTTATGTTATTTTAATCAAGTGATTAAGGATAATTCTAATAGAAATTCAATTTAGAATAATTTTATTTTTAAAACCCTATACTCACAGGAAACTTTAAAGATTTTAAATTGATTTTTACAAACATACTTTTGGGCAAACAGGTATGATAGAGTGATAAAAGTTTCTAAAAATGAAAATTACATTAAGACTAAATTCTGATGGGGAAATAGAAATAAGTATAAATTTGAAAATAATTATTAAAGTTTTAAAACAACTAAATGAAAGGTTATTCATTTACAGATAAGCATATATACTCATTTACATAGAGTATATATTTTATAGTAAGTCATATTTACATATATATACATATATGTATATATACATGTGTATATATATGTATGTATTTTAACTGGTGCTGAGAATTGAACCCAGGAGCTCACATACAATAAGACACCCCTGTATCCTACATTTTAAAAAATGAATCTGATGGTCAAGTACAATAACTCTTACATTTACATTTAGAAGATAGAACCCACTGGATATCAGATATATTAAAACTTTTTTTCTTTTTTTTTGAGAGAGGGTCTCACTTTGCAGTTCAAGTTGGCCCTGAGCTCAGCCTCAAAGTCACATCACAGCAATCCTCCTGCCTCTGCCTCCCGAGTGCTGGGATTACAGGTGTGAGTCACCACACCCAGCACTGTGGTATGTGGTACTGATTGCTGATGGGGTGAGTCTCCATGCCCAGCATTATTATGTGGTTACTGGGGATCGAACTCTGGCCCTTGCACTTGCAGGACAGGTGCTGGAACCACTGAGCTATGCCCTGGCCCTATTAAAACTTTTATATTTAAAAAGTTCTGGGAATACTATTTGAAATTCTTTAAACATATGGTGGAAAATTTAAGGTCAATTTTAAAAATCTGTGAGGACTATATAGTTTTATACATTTTTGGAGTGTTTTGCAAGCAGCCAGGTTTGAAGTCTACTAGGTTAATATTACAAATATGGCATTCTAATTGACTCTGTGATTACTATCAGGCTTTGGGAAATGCCCTTCTTGTCCCCCCTCTGCATCCCTTTTCCTTTCCGCAAAGTAAAAATCACACTAGATTGTTTTTCCTTGTTCATAGGAAAATTCTGAGATCATCTGAGATAATGAAATATTGTGAAAAGGCATAAATTATTTCCTGGGGGAAACTGAACACCTCTGGGAAGTTTCAGTAAGTTTTTTCAGGTTAACAGGATACTGAATAGTTCCTCAAATGGTACAAATGAAAGGTATTCTTATTACTATCTCTACTTTATCACGGCTTCCCACTTTCCCCAACTTTGATTCAGACACTGAAATATCATAAAGCAATCCAGTATAATACGGTTAGTCTCTATATCTCTGCACCAATGGGTCAGCAAGAAGAGATCCAACTGTATTTTAATGCTAAGTCCGGAGTTTTACCATGATGTCCAGTAAGAGAAACTATAGGGCACACAGTAAGAAGGTCAACAAGCTTAAAGTCCCTCTCCAAATGGCTACAGGGCACATGTGTTAGTCCAAAGTATACTGATCAAAGTTCTAAGCATTGTTACTGTTAAACCTTTCTGGGTAACTGATGATGATCAGGGCACCTTTTGCTTGGCAGATCACTTCGTGTATTCAGTTCCTTTCCCCATTAAAATGCTTATTGTCTTGTAAACTGTAAAGTATATTAGATTCTGATATCCATCAGGCTTAATGTGCTTCAGAACTGACTTTTGTCTTATAGATCTCATGAGAACATTTGATCTCAAATGAGGACTTTGACAGCTACCATCCTCAGAAGACATAAACTTTAAATTGTATGAAGTCTAAGAACTTGTGGAGAAGTAGGTGGTGAGGAGATCAGGTTGTGAGAAGCTAGGAATCGGATTTATCTATGAGAAGATATTGAACATTCATTCATTTGCTTGTTCAATTATGTTTTTTTAACTGCTAAGTACCCTTTTCCTGGACTGGAAATAAAGAGAAAAAGACAAATGCCTCTCTCCGCTGTGAGGGAACTTTCGTTCTAGTTGTTGTAAGGTATAAATAATGATAACACTAATTACTGAAAGAGGAACATCTTGGGTGTAAGTAGAGGAGAATAAACAGTAAAGTCTGTGAAGGAAGGAAAAGAAGACTTCCCAGAGGAGATGGCATCTGAGCTCGAAGCAGGGAATGGCATTTAAGGAATGAAGCACGTCATAAACAAAGGCCTGAAGGCCAGGGGTAACTTTGGATCAACCCGGAGACCTAGCACTATCTGTGTCAAGACAAAAAGTGACAGTAAAGAAAGGTAGGTTAGATAGAAGCAAAGAAACCTATCAAAGTCAGGGCTTCAACATTAGGGGAAGAGTTTATTTTTATCTTTTAGGAAATGAGGGAAAGCCCTGCCAAGCGAATCACATGGGCAAGTAGGTGGACGATGGGTTGCAGTGATGGGACAGGGCTGTGAGATTCCAGCCAGAGTATAGTCAGGACACTTGTAATACTAATGGGAGTTCTACTTAAACTAGTATAAGAGAAACGGGGTATACTGACTGTTTCTACAAAAGTGTTTAGGGGAGGAACTAGCTTCAGACTAAATCCAAGAACTCATAGCCAACCCCAGGGGCCTCTGCTTTCCCCCATCTCTCAGCTCTGCTGCTTTCTTTGGCTTAAGATATAAATTCTCTCTTCACATAGTTAGCCGATAGCTCTTATTTCCTCAAGTGAGTAATCACAGTGTGTATGTCAATTCCAGAATGGCTCTGATTAGCCTTGTTGGGTCAGATGTATGTTAATGAGCCCTTTGTCAAGAAGGGTGGAAGAGTAGTGCTCAAGGAACCTGCCTAGTTCGCTCCTTTGGCAGGGGAGGCAGGGTGCCAAGTCTGACAGTCTCCATAGAATGATGAAGAGCCGGAAGAGATTCCCAAAGAAACAACAGAAACAGGAACGTACGCTGGGAATATAAAACTGTGAATGCTACTAACCACAAGAACAGAATTTAATTGGCATATGAAAATGGAAATGTGATGAACAAATCTGTCAGGGGAGTTATAATCACATCAAGTCTTGGTTTTATTTACCACAGATAGATTTCTGCCTTTGGCATCTCTCTGGATGCTGCTCTAGGAGAAGATTGAAAATATTGGTAATCAGACATGGATAACTAATATATAGAGGTAATTATATAAATAAAAATGAGAAGATATGGTTATTCTAACTTTCCTGGTTCTGCAAAAGAATTTGAGACAACTTAGAGGGCTAGTAGAGTGATATGAGTTAGATTACACAAGCCTGTTGCCCAATCTGTCATAGGCAGGCTACAAATTTACTTTCATGCTTCCCTGAATACCAATGCAAGGAGGGTAATGCTATAAAAAAGTTACAATGAACATCAGAGAAACTGGACTATTATTGGTACTGCCATCTGAAAGGACTATGTCCCCACCACTCATACAATTGTCATTATGTAGCTATTAGTCTGTTCATAAATATAAGCTTGTGGATCTCTTCCTTGAAATGACTTTCAGTGGTGACCACTGTCATCTAGATAAAACATTAGATAACAAAAGAAGTTTACTCTGTAAAATAAATTCTGAATATCTTGAAATCATAGGAAAATCCTACAGAAGCTACCTCAGCCCAAGAGGAAATATTTCCTTGGCAGTGAATCCCTTTAGACAGAGCATGTGTTCCTTATCATTCTTGGCTGTCTTATGTCTGACTTGATTCACTTGTTTGTACTATCATTCTGGTCCCTAAATGCATTTGCATATTGTATCCTTGGACTGACCTGCATAACCTGTCATCCACCCTTTCCCTGCTTTATGTTTCTAACCTATTAATTCATGTATTCTGATATCTTCTTTTCTTTTTCTCATCGATCCCTTGATATTATCTGTTGCCAGTTACTACTTCTATTTTCTTCCAGGCTTCTTGGAGCATGAAATCTTCATATTCACTCTCCCCTGCTCTTGGCCTCTAGATCTGGAAGATAAAAGACACTGTATTCCTAAAGTTGGAGAACCCATAAGGTACTGACAGTATGTGTTCAGGGAGGTGGTTTTCATGACCAGCTTGAAAACTGAAGTCAAAAGAATTTCTAAGGAAAATGGTTTTATCATGAGCTGAGAAGATGAGGCCAAACAAAATTGGGAATGACCATAAGAATTTGTCTGAGAATGTGAAGTGGCCTGGATTTGGCTTTCATTTTCTAGTGTGATATGAAAGAAATGTTGGTTGTCCAGTTAATTGATAGTAAAGAAATATCCATGCAAGCATTGTAGAGTCATTTATACATGAACCTATTATGTTTTTGGAAATCTAATGTTCTGAGGAGGATGAGTGAGAAAATGTGGTTCCAGCTTATCAGTCCCAGGTTCCTAAGATGCTAAGCCAAAGTAATAGTAATGTTTTATAGGAGCTGTTAACTGCCTTGGACACTAACCAACTCTTGGACAATACTGTAGCCCTGAATTCTTGACAATGAGCACAATCTAGGAAGTGAAACACATATGTGTATTTTAAAAAAAGGAAGTGGCCAGTTTGACTTCATATTTTACTAGATTAGGGAAAGCATTCCTAGTACAATATTGACACACCAGTTATGCAAATCAGAGCACTGGGCTGATGATAAAAGAAACAAGAGAGAGAAAATAAGACGTAAATACAAATTCAATTCAAAACCAAGAAGATTTAACAAGGATTCTTTCTTATAAGAGCCAAATGATGATAAACTTTAAATATGACCAAAAAGGGTACCATTCAAAACCTTCATGTGTTGTTGTTGGCTTTGATCTGTCCATACAAACCATGTAAGTTTATATTTCCTAAGGGATTTTTCCTGCAGTGTTTGGAAGGAGATAGCCCCTAGGTCAACTTGGGAAGTGGGGGAGACTCAAAATAAGTTTTTTTTGCTGTTGCTAGTATCAAATCCAAGACCTTACATATTCTAAGTAAGTGTTCTGTCTCTGCAAAGAACTTTCTGCTTTCATATTGCCTACAAAATGCATAAACACTACAATTATCCAGGCCCTTTGAGGCTGCCTTTGCCTAAAGCTTTAGGCCTTGGCACTTCTGGGGCTGGCCCCCTGCTCTGCATTTCGTGAGCGCCGTGTGATGAAAGACCATCTTCTTGGCAAGACTGGTGACAAGCAGACTGGCAGTTCCTGGCTCTAATTCTCATGCAGGAAACTCTCAGCAGGTGATTGTTCAGCCAGTAGATGCCAGGAACCAGTGTGCACTTGGAGGAGGCAGTCTTGGCAAGGCCTGCTTTCAAGCTGTCCAGTGCTGGCGGCTCTGTCCAGGTCCCCAGGCCTGATACAGAGCAGCCCTTCCCTCCTCTGCAATCCTCATCTTCTGCTGGGTCTCCTCTCCTGCCAAGTGCAGGCAGTAGAAGCTGCTGTCCCCTGAAGACCCAGAACTCTCACTACAAGTGCAGTAAGAAGGCTGGCAACTCCACAGAGGTCTGCACTCTTGTTTCACTCCCACTCTTGGTTTAGCCAGAATTGCAGGAAGATGGATTTATTACTCCGATACAAATATCCCCACGCCTAATTGTTCTTACAGAGACATTCATTACTTCCTTTAAAGATGACTAGCAAAGTCTCAGGGTGATCTCTTCTCAATCTAATTTGCATCTGAGGTGGTGACACATTTTAAATCTGCCTTCTTGACAGCAGGGATGACTGTACTCCAGTTCACAGGAAAGAGGAAATGGATGCTTTATGACAAATAGGAAAGCCCTTTCTCACCTTGCCTGTAAGTGTGTCCCCACTGTTTTCACCTTGAAGCCTCATGGTTATGTGCTCATAAGGTGAAGGATGGGTTTCTGACTCCTTCAAATGGTCTCTCTATCATATGAGGATTTTCTGTGACCTAAAAGACTCTGGCAAGGTGAGACTGTCACCAGTACAGATTGTAATTTCTCTTAAGCACTAACAGACATATGAAGGGAAGTAATTTTATGAGGCAGAAAATTAAAGAAGCCACTTCCAACTTGTCTACTCTTTTACCAGGACATATACCACTATCTTCTGAAAAGTCAAAAAAGCAAACAAGGTATCGATTGAATATAAAATGAAAAAGAATCTTATAAATAAGAAAGGTTGAATCCCAAGTCTACAGGGTGAAGATAAAATCACTTTCTCCTTAAGTATCTCTTTTCTAATTTGTGCTTTTAGACTGTGATGCAGCAAAGTGGATTTAATAGTTTTAAGAACAAAGGCTGCTTGACAGCCATGGTCTGAGCACTATTCTAGAACAGAGAAATGCCTGAACCGAAGTGTGCTACAGGAAGGAATGCATTACAACCAATTATTCCTAGTTAGTTGTGTTCCACCAACACTACTAAATGAAAGGCCTTGTAGATTCTTGATCAGAAATTAAGACACTCATTTTGCACAGCCAGATCATTAATTCATAAATTATTTAATATAATATTAATTTATGCCAACCTCTGACTACAAGCTTCAATTAAAATATCCTGAAAAACTCATTACCCATCAATCTATCTCATAATGAATGTGTCATATCATATTTAGAAAAAATAAATGAACACACCAGTATAAAAATAATTGCATTTTGTGAGCATCATAATTCAGCTGAGTTTGCAATAATCAAAGTGTAGCTTTGAGGATTAAAGAGATCCAGAGATTTTCTAGATGAATCGCATAAAGGGCTCCTGTAGTTACCTGACAAATATTTGTGCTTCTGGTGTTATCATAAAATCTTTATTCTTGTTTATAGTAAAATCTTATTTTGACCTCCTCATTCTATGCTGGTGGCTAAAAGTAGAAGGGATTTAAACCAAATTGATGAGGTCCATGAGCTGAAAAAGGTTGAGTCATTGACCTAGAGAAGATTTTCTAGAGGAAAGACACAATATGCCATGTTGATTAAGAACACAGGACTTGTCTTCAGAGAACTGGGTTTATGTGCTGACTTTTCTTAAGGGACTGTGGCTTGTGTTCACTAACGTAATGCCAGCTGTTGTAACAAATGGATTGAGCAAAGCATAATGGCTCCAAAGCTATCATAGTTTATTTCTCACTCTTGTAGTAGTCTGAAGCTAATCTTACAGGATGACAGGTAGCTGTCTCCATGCAGCGACTTGGGCACTCTGATTCTTTCCATCTGTGACTGCCAAGAGAAAGACCAAGGACAGAGGGCAAGGCTGCGAAGCCTTGGCTGGAGTGTGGACACATCACAACATTCACATTTCACTGTAACAATTAGTCCTGGGGTTACATGAGATGCAAGTGTGGTGGGAATGTCCTTGTCTGTTTAGTCACTTCCCAGGGACAGTTCTATAACCATGCATATGGCAGAGAGTCATAAATGTCAGTAGATGGCTAGGCACTATCTGTGATGGCCCAGTCATCAACTGAGCACAGTTAGCTCTTTGCAGAGGACTGTGGTTATAAAGGTAGCTCAGAGTGGCTCCTACCTTCAAACAGAAAATGGATAAAAACTTATATTCAGAAGGCAGAGGAGTACTTAGGAACTCTCTCTCTCTCTCTCTCTCTCTCTCTTTCTCTCTCTGTATGTGAGAGAGAGAATTTCAACAAAATAGAGACACTCAAGCTGAATGTTTAAAAATGGAAATGAGTTAGTTTTTTTTTTTATGTATTGTGGGTTTGATCCAGTTTTGATTAAACTTCTCCACGTTGGCCTCTCTTGGTTTTCTATACTCTTCTTAGCTCTCTGTAGATATCCAAACATATTACTAAACAATGAAGAAAATGAGGGAGGCTGGGGATTTAGCTCAAGTAGTACCATGCCTACCTTGTAAGCACAAGGGCCCAAGTTCAATCTCCAATACCCAAAAAACAAAAACAAAAACAAAAAATGAGACAATCAGAACAAAAGACACAGATAATGTTCAGTATAGGCATACTTATTGGATAATCATTTTTTAGTGGAAGAATCTGGAAATATCCCTAATTCTGATTTTTAAAAGGAATGGCTGAATAAAATATGCTATAAACAGAAAGGGGGAAAGTAAAGAAGGGAAATAAAAATTTGGTGGTAAAAACAACAACAACAAAAAAGGAAACAAAGCATGTATATACAGAGGGTTGAGTTGTGGCAGGGAGGGCAGGGGAATGGAGAAAAATACTGGGGGTTACTACATAAATGCTGGAAAAGTTACTTAGATTTGTCTGTTCTCGAATGCCCATGGGTATAGCAAGTCACAAAGCATGGTGTCTGATGTGATTCTACATTTTTGAAAACAAATTGAAATATACAACCTATGTATGCAGAAGGTATGTAAAATATAGTCTATGTTTTCATGTTGATATTTAAAGAAAGGGGGACACTTAAAGAATTAAGTGATTATTAATTTTTTACTTTAAACATTTCTATTTTATAAATTAATAATGCATAACAAACAAGCTATCAAGAATACAAAATGCTTTTTGAGTGTTAATTTTTTATACTAGTGCACTACTGAATTTGATTATTAATTCTAGAAATCTTTAAATGGAGTTTGGGGAGTCTTCTATGTAGAATATCATGTCATCAGTGTTCCTGTACATTAATAACAAGTGAAATTAGGGAAACAATCCCTTTTACAAGAGCATCAAGCAGAATACAGTTCTTAGGAACTAACCTAACCAAGGAAGTAAAAACCATCTACACTGAAAACTATAGTACCCTAAAACATCAGAGCCAAAAGGATATCAGAAAAGGAAAGATAACCAGTTCATGAATAGGCAGACCCGGTATAGTCAAAATGGGCCTACTCTCAAAACTGTAATATAGTAACACCATTCCTCACGAAGCCTAGAGAAAGCAATCTTAAAATTGATATGGACCATAAAAGACCTAGATTAGCAAAAGCATATCTGGGCAACAAGGGCAAGGAAGAGGCCATCACAATCCTTGTTTTACTAAAAACAGTGATGAAAAACAGCATGATACTGGAAAGAATACCAATTTGTGTATCAATGGAACAGAATACAAGATGATGAAACAACTCCAAGCACATTGAGCTACTTTATTTCTAACAAAGAGCTGAACATTTCCCCTGGAGAAAGTTGGCTTCTTTAATAAGCGGTGCTGGGAAAACTGGTTTTCTGGATTAAACATAGACTCATGTCTGTTACCATGCATCAAACTAAGATCGAAATGCATCAAAGACCTAAATATTAAAAAAAACAGAAATACTTAATCTAAAGGAAGATAAAAAGGGTAAAACTCTTGAAGGTAAAGGTGTCGGCTAATACTTTTTGAACAAAACTCTAGTTGCACAGAAATATCACAAAGATCAATAAATGGGGTCACATCAAATTAAAAAGCTTCCACACAGCAAAGGGAATCATCAACAGAGTGAAGAGACAACCTACAGAATGGGTTGAATGTTTTTCATTTACTCCTCAGACAGATGACTAGTATCTAGAATAAAGAACTCAAAAATTTAGGACTCCCATATTTAAAGATCCAATTCAAAAACTTGCATCAGAAATAGATACCTCTCAGATGAATAAGTACAAATGGCCAATAAGTATAGCAAAGAATGCTCAACATCACTGGCCATTTTAGAAATGAAAAGTAAAACAACACTGATATTTCATTTTACTCCAGAAAGGATGACTATCATCAAGAAAGTAGTCAGTAACAAGTGCTGCTCAGGCTGTGAGGGGGAAATGAATCTTTTTCCTTTGTCAGTAGGAGTACAAATTGGTATAACTACAATGGAAAACAGCATGGAGATTCCTCAAAAAACTATAACTGGGGGTTATGTTTGACCTAGATACTCCCCTTCAAGGTACCATCTGGTGGCTTGAAAGTCATCACACCGTGGTGATACACGCACACCCATGTTTATAGCCATGCAATCTACATAGCTATATCTTGGAAGAAGCCCATATGCCTATCAGGTGGATGGATAAAGAAAATGTGGTATTTATATATAATGTAGAATGACTCTGCCACAAGAAAGGAGAAGCTTCAGATATTTTTAGGTAAATGACTGTACCTTGAGATCTTGATTTTAAGTGAAATACATCAGATGGACAAGTACAAATATCACGTTGTTCCTCTTGTGTGAAAAAATCGAAGTACAAATAAGGAGAAAGATGAAGGACAGGTATTAGAAGTAGAAATAACTTGTTCAAATGGGAAGAGGAACAAGAGGTGGGGGAGAGCAGAGGGAAGGAAGGAAGGGAAAGAGATTTAAATGAAGAAAAGAATTGAAGGGCCGGGGAGTTAGCTCTGTGGTTCCGGCGCCTGTCTTGCAAGCGCAAGGGCCCGGGTTCAGTCCCCAGTAGCCACATACCACACTGGGTGTGGAGACCCACACCCAGCAGCAACCAGTACCACATACCACAGTGCCGGGCGTGGTGGTTCACGCCTGTAATCCCAGCACTCGGGAGGCAGAGGCAGGAGGATTGCTGTGATGTGAGTTGGAGGCTGAGCTCAGGGCCAGCCTAAACCACAAAGCGAGACCCTGTCTCAAAAAACCTAAAAAAAAAAAAAAAAAAAAGAATTGAAGGAAAAAATGGCAACAGAACTTTGTAAATGGGAAGGGGAAGAAAGGGTCACGAGGGGAGGAAGACCAACAAAAGAATTAAAATGTGTTCCATGCATGTTCAAATCTTCCATGATAGCTGTGATCACTGTGTGATACATACATATAATAATAAAAAAAGAATATTAACAAAGCAAAAAAAAAAAATCACAGACTGTGCGCACCATTCAAGTCCTGATCATCTCCTTCCTCAGCAATCATTTCCCAAGTATTTTGTGGGTGCTAGAGGCTTTCATGAACATGACTCTGTCTAAACTTTACAGTAACCCCAGGTGATGGTATTAACAGGTGATAAGAGAGAGCACTTTAGTATCTTTCCCAGGCATGATCATGGAGCCATGGTGCTCAGTCCTTCCGGCCTCAGAATCTGAGCACTCACTCACACTTACACTCACTTTCTTAAAATGAGGAACAGATGCTCCTCAAAAATGTTATATTTTTAAATTGATTCTATTGGTACAATTTATATGTACATTAAACCTTATTTTTGAGTCAGTTAGTTTGGAATTCTAAGCGTGGTTCACAAGTAATGGTCCTAGTTTATACGTGGAAGGGTGAACTAGTATGAGTTAATATCCTGTGGACAATAACCTGACAGACAGTAAGCCCAGGCCCTGATGGAAGAACTGAGGAGACAAAATCTTGAAAGAATCCTGGTGGAGGCAAGATGTTGGATGACATTTCTGCTAGGGGCTGAGCAGTGTAAAAGGGACTGCAGTCATCGTAATGTCATTGTCCTTTCAGGCTTCCAGAGGTGATAGGAAGAGCCGGGCTACTATTAGCGAGGCTTTGACCCCAGAGTGAACTCTCTGCTCTTCCTAGGTGTAATCCTATTTTCTTCTCTTGAATGAAGAGCTCTTCAGGGATGCCTAGAGGCTTCACAGAATTAGAGGTCATACATGGGCTTCTTCAGAACATGTATTTCCAGATAAGAGATTGCATTGCTTACAACACGCAGAAAATTTATTCTAAAATTTTTACTAGTAGAATCAGCATTGGGCATGGTGGTACATTCCTGCAATCCCAGGGATCTGAAGCCTGAGGCAGAAGGATAGCAAATTTGTGCCTAGCTTGAGCGATCCAGTTGCAAAGGAAATGAGAAGAGGGCTGAAGATGTAGCACAGTGGCAGAGCCCTTGTCTAGTGTGTCTGGGGCCCTGTGTTCAACACCTGGTAACACTCACTCACACAGAATGATTCGTGTTATAACTTAAGATTATTTATTTTGCTAAACAGAAGGTTGTCTTTGCATAATTGCGGCTCCTTTACTTACTCAGCACACTTACCTGAGCACTTTTGAGAAAGAAGAATGGAGACAGATTTCTAAAGTTCTGTGTTCAGATTGCATCACGCCCCGCAGAGTGAAACCAGGTGGTCGGGGAGAGGCTCTGAAATGCTGAATTGCTCTTCCTGTTCTAATTTATGGTTCACTAATCCTCACATGGGCATTAGATAATTACATCTATTTTCTGAATCTCTACTTATCAGAAAACTTCTATAATGTACTTTAGATTTTGAGGGGCTTTTTGAGACCAATGTAGATGTTTAAAATTGGTAAAAATAGTAACAAGTATTTATTGGTAAAAATAGTTACTATTTTTGTAACTATTTAGTAACTAAATAGTTACTATTTTGTTACTATTATTGGTAAAGATAGTAACAACTCTGGCCTTGGGAACAGAGTAAATGCAAGTACCATCCATTCGGGTGGTGCACTTGATAAGTGGCGCTTTACCGCAGGACTAAGCTGTAACAAGACCAGAAGCTCTTAAGGGTAAGTGCTAACATTCCTGACTCAACTCCAGCAACAGCAGAAATGGCCGCTCCGGAGGTCCGACCTCTGGCCTTCCTGCTTCCCATCGTTCACACTTTCTTACCATCTTCCTGGTAAGTTTCTGTCAGGCTTGTCTTTCGAACAATTGTATTCTTTTCATCAATAAAAGCTTCTTGGTGGGGAATTTAGTTGTGTAGGGGTGAAAAAATAAGGAAATAGCTAGATTCTTCTAGTGAGCAAAAAGACATATCATATGAAACAAAGTTTTAATTTTTATTTTACATATTTATACATAAAACTTTCAAGGAACCCTCTGAATCCAACAGAATGTTAATAGCACATCTAAAAATGAACTTCAGGTAGTCAACATTCACAAAATGTTGAAAACTGATTAAAATATACATATTACGGAGAGCTACAACTTCACTACGAGGCAGGCATGTATTTTGACTTGTATAGCACCGTCATTTACAGTTCTTCTTTAAAACTACAGTGAAGAATGAAAGTAGTCAATGGTAAAATACTGCTCCAACTTAAAATCTCTAAACAAATAAAAATAAAGTTAAAGCTACCCTCTTTGATTAACCATGATTTGTGATGGTGTAAGTACTGTACATTTTTTGTAACAATATTTTTATTAAAATGCCTGATATTAAGTGGCACAAGTAAAAAATTAAAATAAATTAAGAAGCAAAGGCCAATCACTGGACATTAAGCTTCAGACATTATCAATGACTAACACTGATATTTATTTGTTTCTGCGCCCCCTTTTAACAACGGCATTTTTACAACCACAGAAGCAAAATAAATTCTAGCTTGTCCTCTGGTTGGATGGCTTCTTTTCACTTTGCAGGCATTTTCTCTGCCATGTGCTTCTGCTGGCTTTCAGCGTGTCTGTAAAGTTAACAGAAACAGTTATTTAGTCTAAAAAGAAAGATCCAAACTATCAATCAACAGCTACCACATCCCCCAAACTAAGTTTCAGTTATTCAGTGTGAAATACAAGAGAATCAAGGAAAAGCATCTTACTCAAACTGATTTGGTCTTTTTAAGTTTTACATTCTACTCATGATTCCTTTTATTTTTGAACCATTAGAGTAACTCTAGACCTACAGGCATGATTGGTCTTCCTTAGAGAAGAGTGCTATGTTTGCAAATGAAAAGAAGTGTCTGGGATACTTTTATTAATAAATGCTTACGGTGTGCCCTCACGCTAGGCACCGCTCCCAGTTCTGGGGATTTGGTGACGAGTGAGGCAGGGAGGCCTTGGCTCTTGGGAATGTGCTCCAGCGAAGAGCGACAAGAAGAAAACAAACAGCAGAACAAGAAGTAGACAACAGAAAAGAAATGTTACAGAACAACTCAAAACAAAGTGTGATCGAGAGTAACCGAATGACAACTTTATGTAAACACAAGCATCAGACACAGATACAGGTAATAATGAAAGCTCCTGACAGAAATCTGGAGCCAATAATCTAATTGCTGTTACAAGAGCTAATGTCTAGTAAATGCTAAGCCTTATGATATAGATTTACCACACTGGCATCAGATATTTTTTTCTCAGTTGATCAAAAGGGTACAATCACTGTAATAAAGGAAGGCCTTACAGTAAGAGGGTGGGTTAGCCTTTTATTTATCAAGCTCTTTTACAATCTGTGAGCTCAAAGTTTGGCCATGCCAGCAGCTGGACTATGGAGGCAAAGCAGGACAAAAGGCCAGGTTGTTCACATTACCCGAATGGGCACGTGTGAGAGAATGGTAGACTCTGAAGCCTGCAAAAGATGGTGGTTCTGAAGGACGGTTTTAGGACAGTTTAGTAAAAGAAAAACACCCAAAGCTGTGGTTTCCAGTTATAGGCAAGAGTTTAGGGACAGGATATGTGTGCTGTTTGGACTTGGGTGGTCGGTGACGTCAAGTTCAACTCATTGGTTTTATGCAGAATGTCCCATATATATGGTGCAGACAAACCACAGATACTTTCAGGAATAGAGAAGTGAGAACAGCATTCAACAGCCACATTCAACAGCCCACAAACAAATGATGATAATCATGTAACAATACAGGAACTGCTGGGAAAGACACCATCATCATCCATTCCTTAAAAACAGCATCCCTTAGAGCTGGCCATTGCTTGGTTCTGTTTATGTATATAAAAGAGCTGTGATCATTCTCTGAAAACTAGCTCATATCTCTTAACCAAAGTCAACTCAACAAACATTTTGATGCCCACCGAGCTAATATTCCACTGTAGCTAATTTAACTATAGTTCTTCCAGCAGTTGCTATATTCTACATGTGTGCGCATGTGCACACACCGAAGTGAACACTGAGGAGTTTTCTAAGGACAGAAGAGTGGACAGGAGACAGCTGGTGCTTCTCTGAGACTATATACAAAGGTGAATGTCACTACAATTTTAAACAAAGCATGGCAAAGGGCTTAAGCCAATAAAACTCAAAGGTTTTCATTGACAGATATTATTTTTAAAGATTTGTTTCACACATATCACACTAGGACTCTTTTATCAACAATCATTTCTGAAGACCTACTATGTGAACAATACGCTCTCTGATAGACTCTGGGGCCATGGCTCTGAATGAAAATGAAGTTGCTTTGTGCTAAAGAGAAGAGTGTTTGCAGTCAGGTTGGGAAGGATGGTAGACAAATGTACCAGTGCAATTAAGCTCTGCATGAGGCGGATGGCTGGGAGCACATGAAGCCATCTTGGTGATCATGCCCTGGATTACAGAGACATAAACACCTGGCCTTGGGGGCATGGAGGGCTTCTGCAAAGGGCACCCTGTAAGCCAGCAGTTCTGAGACTTTGCTGTGCTATGAGTCACTTGGGAGCTTAAGCAGATCCTGATGCTCAGATCACCCCAAACGATAATAAAGTCAGAATTGTGGAGTGAGACCCAGCCACCAGTCATTTATAAAACTACAGTGGTGGCTCTAATGACAGCCAAAACTGAGAATCACTGGTAGGAACTGACATCTAGATGGTGGGAATTGGACCAGTGAAGGAAGTGGGTGAAGAAAACTTCCCCCTGGTCCCTCCAGCCACACTGCCATCCACGAGAGCTTGCTGGACACTGTGCCTGTGGTCTCTAGCAGGTGTCCCCTGGGAGCAAAGTTGTTTCTGCAGCTGGGGGCAGGTGCACAGCCTCCTTCCCATAGCGGATGGCTGTGAAGGACACCACATCCCCTCCTACTGCAGGACTGCTCCAATTTAGAGGGCTAAACGATTGATACCTCTTAACCAGTGACCCCTCCTTTTAACCTACACACTTACCTGTCCTGCCTCCATGGTCAAATCACATGCAAAGTATAGAAACAGACTGTAAACCTAAGTACCAGCCTAATGCTCTGCAAGACAGGAAGAAGCCTCGCTTTTTCCTCCTTAACAAGGAGTGATGACACTGTTCAGAGGTAGAAGCAATGTCTCTGCTATCCCTGAAAATCAGACTTTATAGATATTTTTCATAAAATGTAGATCCCTGCTGTGTGTTTCACCACTGATTTCCCATCATCTCAATCCCTTTTTTAATTATTCAAATCTTTATTGGTATATTTTATATATGCCTCATGACTGCACTCAACAATGAGAATTTGTACCAGTATGTGACACAACTCAGTACTCGTTTTTTCCCATTCCTTTACTCACCCTACCACCCCACCCCCATATACATAAGCTTTGTTTCCTTTCTTTTTTATTGTCATCTCAATACTTTTATGAATATTCTTACACTAAAAAATGAGGTTTATTTTACAGTGGCTGGTGTAGTGCCCGAATACGCCTGTAGGTGGCAATAATATTACTTGACATTGACTGTGACATTTTAGTCAAGTGAGTGCATTGGGAATATAAGATTCTTGCTGTTTTCAGGCGAGGCACAAGGCAATGTAACACCTGAAGCACACAGTAGAGAGTACAGCCATATGTCTTAAAAAAGATCTTACAGCATTTTGCAGGCTTCATTTTGCTACTGAAACATTATATTGTTACCTCATAAAATTATTTTATCCAGCAATACACATTGAGATGAAGCCCCGTGGCAGGAACTGAGAGAAATTATCACTACATATGTTTTTAGCTTCTCCGGGATGGTTCTGGATCATGTGGTTAATTCCTACTGTTATTCTGACAAGCAGTGCTTTCTTTCTTGGGAGCCTTTGGCTGTCTGAGTAACACTTTGGAAAGGAGTAGCAATTGCTGTCTCCTGGGTTAAAATTTCATATGGACTTTCTCTGAAAAGGTGCCGTAGTGAATTTGAAGTCCTAGTAATATTTATAGCACTGAGAGTACTTTATATACACATATACATAGCCTCTCTACAATATATAATGTATGGCATGCCTTTCTATTTGGAAGATACTAAGAAATGGAAGATCTTGACCAGCATTAGTCCAGTTCAGTGGTGATAAACCTACCACACATGTGCTGAAGTGGGCACACTGAGCCCTCTCTGTTGGCACGTGACCAAGTCCATGAGTTGTTTTATCTAAACAAAAACTTCAGTATTCAGGTTTAACTGCAATGTTGGCACGTTGCAGTCAATAAGTGGTCTGGGGCTGCTGTTTGAGCTCTTGGGCTCTAAAAGGTTCGCCATCACTGGCCCAGTTTCTCATCCCTTGAGAAGGGCACATTTGTAACTTCTTTACAGATAGGCAGTTGGTTCAAAGCCCAGCTAGAAATTCAAGTCCTGGAGTTTCCCACTGTGAGAACAATGTGATAGCAGTGGGGTTGTGGAAAGACAGATGTCAAGGTCCTTGCCTTTTGGACATGGCAAAGACGATCAAGGGTTCAGTCTTTGAACAGTCAGTGTCACTCTGTGATACCAAGCACATTGCTGCGCACGTAATGGAAACACACCATCATGTGCTGGCTTCGGGTCAGCTCTCCGGGGACAGGTCTCAGAACTGTATGCCTGACTTTGGGGAAAGTGTACACATCCTAAGCATATGGGGAAGGGCTGCTGAAAAGCAATGCATTTGATAAAGGGGAGACCCACTGGTGATGGAATTCTTTAGGGCTAATTCTTGCCCTCATTTTAAATTTCAGACCACTAGGACTTCCTTCTTCCACTGTAAGAGAAAGTCAGACTTACCTGGTCAAGTCCTCGATGTCCACGAGCATTGCGTCCTGCTCTGTGTGCAGCTCATCCCGGATAAGAAGCAGCTGGACCAACTCTTCATTCAGGCCTGGGGCAAAGAAAGGGGCACTTAAAAATAACACTGCAGCTAAGTCAGAACATGTAATAATGTACCGGCCATCTGCCTGCTTTCCAGGCATCTATATACATGTAAACAGCTGGACATCATAGCAAAAATAGTTTTGTAAAAATTTAGACTTTTCATTTTAGCTTCTCCAAAGCCCAAGAGATATTATCAGTTGGAGAAATGACTAATTTACACATTTTAGAGGTATCAGAAGAAAGGGAGTAAAGTTAGAAATATAGATTATCTTTTATGCTAAATGCTTGGGATAAGAAATGTTTCAGATTTTGCTGATTTGATGGTTTTAGAGTATTTGAATAGATACTATCCCCAAATCCAAAATCTGAAATGTTCTAAAATTTGAAATTTTTTGAGCATTTTGGATTTTAGACGTGATCAATCAACCTATATATTCAATTACATTTATATGAAACAGAAAAAGAAATTGTTAGTTGTTTGGAACTATCTGTTGGAAAAAGTGGAATTGGTTTTGAAGAAACAAGTGTGTTTTTTCTGTCCTTCACTGATAGTCAGAGGAGCCTTGTGGCGCCTGTCAGTGCCACATCAGACACCAGCTGGAGAGACAGGCACATCAAGCATGTTCAAAGCCTTCACGTGGCCATCCTACCTGGATGGTTCTGTTAGTGTTCCTTCTTTATTCTTGGGAAAAGGTCCATATTTTATGGTCTTATAATTTCCACATATTGGTAACATATACTTTCAGTACATAGAATCCCATAAGAATAATTTGATTTACAAGAATTAAAAGACTCTTATCACAGTGACATATGTGCACCCATGTTTATAGCAGCCCAGTTTGTGATTGCTACATCTTGGAAACAACCCAAGTGTCCATCAACTAGAGACTGGATAAAAAAGCTGTGGTTCTTCTACAGAATGGAGTACCACTCTGCCATAAAAAATGATAAGTTTGAATCATTTCTACTTAAATGGACATACCTTGAGGATATCCTCATAAGTGAAATAAATAGGTCACAGATAGATACATATCGCATCTTTTCTCTGGTATGAGAAAATGAAGATGTAAATGAGTCCTAGCA